>PISX010016877.1:0-44930 GCA_004024625.1 Mellivora capensis | reverse complement strand
AGATTTTATTTATTTATTTGACAGACAGAGATCACAAGTAGGCAGAGAGGCACGCAGAGAGAGAGGGGGAAGGAGGCTCCCCACTGAGCAAAGAGCCCAATGCAAGGCTCGATCCCAGGACCATGGGATCATGACCTGAGCCGAAGGCAGAGGCTTTAGCCCACTGAGCCGTCCAGGCGCCCCTGTAATTCTCCTTTTTGATGGGGTCTTTGGTTTTGGTATCAAAGTAATGCTGGCCTAATAAAATGAATTTGGAAATTTTGATTCCATTTCTATTTTTGGAACAGTTTCAGGAGATTAGGTATTAGTTCTTATTTAAATGTTTGGTAGAATTCCTGTGGGAAGCCGTCTGGTTCTGGGCTCTTTTTTGTTGGGAGATTTTTTATTGCTGTCTCAATTTCCTTACTGGTTATGGGTTTGTTCAGGTTTTCTCCTTCTTCCTGGTTCAGTTTTGGTAGTTTATACGTCTCTAGGTATACATCCATTTCTTTCAGATTGTCTAATTTGCTGGTACGTAGTTGCTCATAATATGTTCTTAGAATTGTTTGTATTTCTTTGGTGTTGGTTGTGATCTCTCCTCTTTCATTCATGATTTCATTAATTTGGGCCCTTTCTCTTTTCTTTTTGATAAGTCTGGCAAGGGGTTTATCAAACTCATTAATTCTTTCAAAGATCTAGATCCTAATTTTGTTGATCTCTTCTACTGTTCTTTTGGTATTTCATTGATTTCTGCTCTGATCTTTATTATTTTTCTTCTGCTGCATTTAGGCTTTCTTTGCTGTTCTTTCTCCAGCTCCTTTAGGTGTAAGGTTAGGTTGTGTACTTGAGACCTTTCTTGTTTCTTGAGACAGGCTTATATTGCTATATACTTTCCTCTTAGGACTGCCTGTGCTGCATCCCAAAGATTTTGAACAGTTATGTTTTCATTGTCATTGGTTTCCATGAATTGTTTTAATTCTTCTTTAATTTCCTGATTGACCCATTTATTCTTTAGTAGGATGCTCTTTAGCTTCCATGTATTTTAGTTCTTTCCAACTTTACTCTTGTGCTTGAGTTCTAGTTTCAAAGCATTGTGGTCCAAAAATATCAGGGAATGATCCCAATCTTTTGGCACCAGTTGAGAGTTGATTTGCAACCCAGGATGTGATCTATTCTGGAGAATGTTCCATGTGCACTAGATAAGAGTGTGCATTCTGTTGCTTTGGGGTAGAATGTTTGGAATGTTCTGAATATATCTGTAAAGTCCATCTGGTCCACTGTGTCATTTAAGGACTTTATTTCCTTTTTGATCTTTTGCTTAGATGATCTGTCCATTTCAGTGAGGGGGGTGTTAAAGTCCCCTACTATTATTGTATTATTGTTGATGTGTTTCTTTGATTTTGTTATTAATTGGTTTAAATAATTAGCTACTCCCATGTTAGGGGCATAGATATTTAAAATTGTTAGATCTTCTTCTTGGACAGACCCTTTAAGTATGATATTGTGTCCTTCCTCATCTATTATAGTCTTTGGCTTAAAAATCTAATTGATCTGATATAAAGATTGCCACCCCAGCTTTCTTTTCATGTCCATTAGCATAGTAAATTGTTTTCCACCCCCTCACTTTAAATCTGGAGGTGTCTTTGGGTCTAAAATGAGTCTCTTCCAGACAGCATATCGATGGGTCTTATTTTTGTATCTAGTCAGATACCCTGTGTCTTTTGATTGGGACATTTAGCCCATTTATACTCAGGGTAACTATTGACAGATAGGAATTTAGGGCCATTGTATTGCCTGTAAGGTCAGAATTACTGTATATTATCTCTATTCCTTTCTGGTGTATATTCCTTTTAGGCTCTCTCTTTGCTTAGAGAGGACACCTTTCAATATTTCCTGTAGGGCTGGTTTGGTGTTTGCAAATTCTTTTACTTTTTGTTTATGCTGGAAGCTTTTTATCTCTCCTTCTATTTTCAATGACAGCCTAGCTGGATATTGTATTCTCAGCTGCATATTTTTCTCATTTAGTGCTCTGAATATATCATGCCAGTCCTTTCTAGCCAGCCAGGTCTGCTGCCAGTCTAATGCTTCTACCATTGTAGGTTACAGACCTCTTGTCCCGAGTTGCTTTCAGGATTTTCTCTTTGTCTTTGAGACTCATAAGTTTTACTATTAGATGTCATGGTGTTGACCTATTTTTATTGATTTTGAGGAGGACCCTCTGTGCCTCCTGGATTTTGATGCCCGTTTCCTTCCCCTAATTAGGGATGTTTTCTGCTATTATTTGCTCCAATATACCATCTGCCCCCCTCTCCCTTTCTTCTTCTGGGATCCCAACTTTCCTAAGATTGTTTCATCTTACATATCACTTTTCTCCCAAATTCTCCCCTTATGATCCAGTAATTGTTTATCTCTCTTATTCTCAGCTTCCTTATTCTTCATCATTTGGTCTTCTTTATAACTAATTCTCTCTTCTGCCTCCTTTATCCCAGCAGTTAGAGCCTCCATTTTTTATTGTACCTCATTAATAGCCTTTTTTATTTCAACTTGGTTAGGTTTTAGTTCTTTCATTTCTCCAGAAAGGAATTCTCTAGTATCTTCTATGCTTTTATCAAGCCCAGCTAGTATCATTATAATTGTCATTCTGAACTCTAGTTCCAATATCTTACTAATGTCCATATTGATTAGGTCCCTGGCAGTCAGTACTGCCTCTTATTCTTTTTTTTTTTTTTTTGAGGTGAGTTTTTCCATTTTGTCATTTTGTCCATAGAACAGATGAGTGAGAGAACAAAACACTTAAAGGGTAACAACAACCCCAGAAAAATATACACTAAACAAATCAGAAGAGACCTGAAACCAGGGGGAAAAGAAAGGGTGGGGGGGGGGAATACAATCAGGCTGCTATATAGAACAAAGCCACACACTAGATTTTGGGTGTAGTTTGGTCTGTTAGAAGAAACTGCCTCCCAAAACTTAAAAAAAAAAAAAGAAAAACTTAAATATATACAGAAATAAAGTAAATACAATGAAGGGATAGAATATGACCATAAAGATGAAAATTTTTTTAAAAAATTTTTAAAGGAATTGATAAGATAAGAAGTTTGTTGAAAAAAAGAAAGAAAAATTTAAAAAAAAAAAAAAAAGGAGAGAATGTGGTCAGGGAGGAGACTAGAACAAAGCCATACACTAGATTTAGGGTATATTTTGGTCTGTTAGAAGAAACTGTATCCCAAAATTTTAAAGAAGAAAAAGTTACATATACACAAAAAATAAGGTTAAATACAATAAAGAGATAGAATATGACTGTAAAAATGAAAATTTAAAAATATTTTAAGAAAGGAATTGATAAGATGTCCCAGTGAGGGTTCCACCCCCTGCTGAGGCACTGGAGCAACATACCTCAGTGGAGCAGACTTCTTGAAGTTCTGATCTTGTGCTCCACTGCTCTGTCACCTGCTGGTAGCCAGCTGACAGCAGCTCCCACCTCCCACCATCTATCTTCCCGAATATCACCTCAGATTCACTTCTCCACATGTCCTGTCCTACCTTCCAGAAAGTTGTCACTTTTCTGTTCATAGAATTGCTGCTATTCTTTTCTTCAATCTCCTGTTGAATGTGTAGGTGTTCAGAATGGTTGGATAACTATCTAGCTGAACTCCTGGGACCAGATGAAATTTAGGTCTCCTACTCCTCCACCATCTTGCTCCTCCCACCTACATAGGTGTTCTCTTGTGTTATCTTCTTTTTTTTTCAAGATTTTATTTTTATTTATTTATTTGAGAGAGAAAGAATGAGAGAGCGAGAGAGAGAGCATGAGAGGGGATAGGTCAGAGGGAGAAGCAGGCTCCCTGATGAGCAGGGAGTCCGATGAGGGACTTGATCCCAGGACTCCAGGATCATGACCTGAGCCGAAAGCAATCAATTAACCAACTGAGCCACCCAGGAGGTGCCCCTCTTATGTTATCTTCTAGGAGTTTTATAGTTTGGTATTTTATATTTATGCCTGCAACCTATAGAATGAATTTTTTTGTCTATGTCTAGATTCATTTTTTTGCATGTAGAGGTCCAGTTGTTTCAGTATCATTTGTTGAAAAGAGTATCTTTGCTCTACTATATTGCTTTTGTTCCTCTACCAAAGGTCAGCTGACTGTGTTTATGTGGATCTATCTCTGGGCTCTCTATTCTGTTTCACTGATCTGTTTGTCTTTTCTTTCACCAATACCACACTGTCTTGATTACTGTGCCTTTACCTTGAAGTCTCAAAGTTGAGTAGTCTCAGTCCTCTAATTTTATTCTTCTCCTTCAATATTGTGTTGGCTATTGAGTCTTTCACCTAATACACTCTTTAAAACTATAATAATAGTAACAATAATAATATGGTTTTGGTTCAAGTAACTCAGAGACAGAATCATAAATATATAGGAATTATGCAATAAATGTGGACATCAAAAACCAGCAAGGAAACACAGATGCTTTAGTAAATGATATTAAGAAAACTTTCTTGTTATATGAAGGAAAACAAGCCAGATTCCTTCCTAACTCTACCTACAAAGTTGAACTCTAGATGAATTAAAGACATATATATAAAAGCTAAAAGGATAAGGTTATTAGAAGAAAAAAAATGGGTTTTCTTTGTAATCTAGTACTGGAAAGAATTTCTTAAACAAAACTTCAAATGTATACACCATTAGGGAAAAGAACTGATGAGTTTGATTATATCAGACTTAAGGACTTCTATTCAGCAAAATATATCATGGAAAACAATTAATAAACAACCAACAAAACAGGAGAATATATTTGCGACTTCTAAATCTGACAAAAGACAACTATGTAGGATAGCCAAAAAAATGATTTCAAATCAATGAGCAGAGGACAGACACTACAAAAAACAGAATAGGCAAAGCATATGAACAGGCAAGGTACAGAAGAACACCCCAAAAAGGCAACAAGCACATAATAAAATATACCAAAACACTGGTAATCAGAGAATACAAATTAAAACAAAAATGTTTATCACTTCTTAGAACACTACATCAGAAACTAATGACATACTGTATGGTGACTAACATAACATAATAATAAAAATATAATAATAAAATATATATATAATAAAATAAATATACACAATAAAGTATTATTAAAAACAAAATTGCTTATCACTTTATGTCTATTAAAACTGTTAAAATTGGAAAGGTGGATGAACTCAAGTGTTAGGCGAGGATGTGGGGACCTAGGAATCCCTATCTACTGCCATTGAAATTATAGATCAATGAGAGAAACCAGCCCTGCCTAGTCAAACTACACATATATATACCCTCATGCCCAGAAAATCTGGTCCTGAATATACATTCCAGGCAACTGCCCATATACGTCCAAAAGGAGAGCTATTGAGGATACCCATTATAGCTTTGCTTAGGAAAAGAGGGAATTGGGCAACCTGGAGTTCATCATTGGGAGAGTCAGTGTAATAGAGAATATGAACAAAGCCAAGAATTAGATTTTTTAAAAGAGCAAGAATATTGACAAAACACCAGCAATATTGATCAAGAGAAAAATGGCACAAACATACATTTTTAGGAATAAAAAGAAGATACAACTATATGCAGCAGAAATTTTTTTAAAGAATAAAGATATTATGAACAATTCTATGCCAATAAATTTTAAAATTTAAATGAGATGGACAAATTCCTACAAAATTTCTAGAAATAAAAATCTTGCATAATCTTCAGTCCCTTTTTTAAAAAACTTGAATCAGCAGTTAAAAATCTTTCCATATAGAAACATAAAGGGTTTTGCCAGAATATTCTATCAAACATTCAAGGAACAAACAATTTTAATCTTACAGAAATCTACCCAAGAGAAGAGTAAAAGAGAGAATACTCACCAGCTCAATCTATGAGGCAGGGAGCATAACCTCAGTTCCAAAATCTGGCAAAGACAGTTTGAGGAAAAAAAAAACAACAGAGTCAATCTCATTTATGAACATAGATGCAAAACTCCTACACAAATATTCTCAAATCAAATCTAGCAATATGTGGGAAAAGATACTCTCATGAACAAACTGGATATATGCCAGGATTGAAAGTTTAGTTTAATATTAGAGAATCAATTTAACATACTTCACCACAGTAAAAGATTAAATAAAAAGAATTACAGTCATTTCAATAATTGCAAGTAAATGTATTTGATAGAATTCCAAGTATTTTCAGAAGGAGAGTTTCTTAGCCTTTTAAAAGAGATTCTTTTGAAAAGCTTAAAGGACTCATAAATCTTTGTGATCTCAGATTAGGCAAAGTGTTCTTAAATATGATATCAAAAATGCACATGACAAAAAAAAAGATAAAGTGAACTTCCTTAGAATTAAAAACTTTTGTGTTTCAAAGGTCACCCTCAAGAAAATGAAAATACAACCCATATAGGAAAAAACATTTGCAAATCACATGCCTGATAAAGGACTTGCATCTAGATTACATAAAGAACTCTAACAACTCAAAAATAAAGACACACAACCTAATTTTAAAACGAAGCAAGAGACCTGATAAACATTTCTCCAAAGAAGATAGATGGTTAATAAGCATTTCTAAAAATACTCAACGTCATTAGCCATCAGAGAAATGCAAAACCCCAATAAGATAACACTTAATGCCCTCAAGGATGGCAATGATCAAAAATATAGACAATGGGGGCGCCTGGGTGGCTCGGTGGGTTAGGGCCTCTGCTTTCGGCTCAGGTCATAATCCCAGGGTCCTGGGATCGAGCCCCACATCAGGCTCTCTGCTCCTCGGAGAGCCTGCTTCCTCCTCTCTCTCCCTCCCTGCCTCTCTTGCCTACTTGTAATCTCTGTCTGTCAATAAATAAATAAAATCTTAAAAAAAAATACAGACAATGGCAAGTGTCAGCAAGAATGTGAAGAAACTGGAACTTTCATACCCTGTTGGTGGGAATATAAAATGATGCAGTCATTTTGAAAAAGAGTCCTGTCAGTTCCTCAAAAGATGAAAAAAAGAGTCAACATATGACCCAGGAATTTCATTTCTAGACATATACATGAGAGAACCAAAAACATTTGTCCACACAAAAACTTGTATACAAATACTCACAGTAGCATTATTCAAAATAGCCCAAAAGTGGACATAACCCAAATGTCAATCAACTAACTGAAATTGTGCTCCATAGGGTTAATGGACATGAAACTAGTAGAAAGCTTCTAGGTTTTCTTTTCTGTTTTGTTTTCATTGTTTTGTTTTGTTTTGTTTTGTTTTGTTTTTTGAGAGAGAGAAGGCACACAAGTGGGGACAGAGAGGAAAGAGAGAATCCCAAACAGGTTCTGTGCTCAGAGTAGAGCCCCACACAGGGCTCGATCTCAGGACAACAAGATCATGACCTGAGCTGAAACCAAGAGGTGGACACTTATCTGACTAAGCCTCCCAGGCATCCTGAAACTAGCAGAAAGTTTAAAGCTTGGTTTTCAGAAAACAATTTCTCCCTCATTAGCTGTTGTGTCTTTTCAGACCCCACTAACAAATCCACTAGCTGTCTCTGCATGAGTAGGGACTCAGGGTCAACTGATAAGGTACCAGTCCATGAACAGGGAAGACCCTAAATGCCTTACCCAAGATAACAAGCCCAAGACCCCATCCAGTCTATACAGGTTCTCAGAGCGTGCGTATAGCCTCTTCTCCTTGTCCCAAGATCACCTCCTGATATCCGGTTCAACTGTCTCATTCTGATGTTATGTCTCCACTCCAAAGTGAACATGGGATGTATGTTACATATATGTTTTCTCAATACACATGCACCATCTTTCCTCAAATAAGTTTCCCTGCCCTTTTTATCAATATGATGTAATCTCAACTCCTATAAAAACTTGTTCTCTCCCCCTTCGGGGAGGAAGATTTGATATTTGTCCTCCCATCTTTCATCTGGCTGCCTCACAAACAAGCTCTTTGCGTGCTGCATGCCTGATGTCTCAGTGACTGGCTTTGCTGCGCATCAGGCAGACGAAATGCAGTTCAGTTACACAATGAATGGATATGCCATACCTATACGATGCAATATTATTTGACAGTAAAAACAAATTATGTACTGACACATGCCACAGCATGGATGAAATTTAACAACATTCTGCTAAGTGGAAGAAGCCAGCCATGAAAGGCCACATATTCCATTTATATGAAACATCCAGAATAGGCAAATCTATAGAGACAAAAAGATCAGTGCTTGCCTAGGACTGGCTGAGTCAGAGATGGAGAGGGGAGAAGGAGTGGTAGGATGGAGAGTGAGTGGTGCTAACAGATAAAGAATTTCCTTCTGGAGTATTAAAAATGTTCTAAAATTAAATTGTGGTGATGGTTGCATCATTTTTTGAATATACTAAAAACCATCAAATCACACACTTTAAATGGATGAATTGTATGGTAGGTGAATTATGTCTCAATAAAACTGTTTTTAAAAAAGAAGACAAGGTGACTATCATCTCTCCAACACGGCACTGGAGGCCCTAGGTGGCGTAGTAAACCAAGAATGAAGGAAAGGAGAAAAGGAAGCGAAAGAGGAAGAGAAGGAGGGAGGAATGGAAGGAAGGTGCAGAATACGACTGGAAAAAGAGAAACAACATTGACGATACTAACATATGATTCACCCAAAACTAAGATATGAGAACTAATCATAAAGATAAACAAAGCTGCCAAATACAAAATCAGTATTCAGTATTCAACTGCATTTCTATATAGCACGAATAACATTCAGAAAATATAATTTTTTAAAAAGACATTCATTATGGTATCCCCCAAACACATGAAGTACAAGAAATAAGATATGCAAAATCTTCATAAAAATTTAGAAAACTTGGGGCACCTGGGTGGTTCAGTCAGTTGAGCATCCCACTCTCTCTGCTCAGGTCTTGATCTCAGGGTTATGAGTTCAAGCCCTGGGTCGGGGCTCTGCTCTAGGTGTGGTGTCCCCTTAAAAAAAGAGAGAGAGAGAACTGTATTGAAAGACATTAGTGAAGAGCTAAATAAATGGAGAAATACACCATGATCATGGGTTGAAAAACTCAGTAGAGCAAAGATGTCAATATTTCCCAATTTTGCTTAGAGATGTGATATAATTCCACTGAAAATACTGGTTTATTTATGAATGATGACAAGGGGATTCTAAAATGCATAGGAAAAAAACAAAGGCCCAGGAATAGGGGAGGCATTCCAGAAGAACAGGAATGGGGGCCAGGGAGAGGAGTTAATTTATTTAAAATTTAATTTAAGTGAGATTTAAGTGCAATTTAAGATTGCACCAAAGGGTGGGTCCAAGTTAAGTAGGGCCTAAAATGTTTGCAAATGGAATACCCTTCTAAAGAAAATAACCCAAAATTATAAATATTAAATCAAGGATCCAAGCAAAATGAGAGATACTGAAATGAGGAGGTATTCATGCTTAAGCTTCTGGAACTTCAAGGTAGATCCACATCCATCTGCATAGTAATGGTGCTGGGAGAATCAAATATACTAATGGAACAGATTTGGGAGCCCAGAAATAGACCCACCCACATATATAGACACCTGATTTAAGATGGAAGTAGAATTATAGGGCAGTTGGTAAAGAATGGGTTTTTTGATGCTAGAACAATTGATCTTATGTTGAAACCTTCCTCAAGTCAATGACAGGTGAACTAAATCACCTCCAAAACCAATGACAGGTGAACTAAAATCTCAAATGAGGGAGGCAAATCCATGAAATGTATAAAACAAAATACTGAAAAATATCTTTGTGACTTCAGTATGAGAAAGATTCCTTGAGACATAAAATGTACAAAACATAGAGGAAAGGATTTTAAAATTAGTTTTAATGTAAAATATTAAATTAAGAAATAGTTTGCATTCAAAGACTGTACAAAGAAGATACAGACAAAATATAACTGGAGAATACAGTTTAAAATATATTTAATTGGCAAAGGATTAATATCCAGAGTATATATTTCATCACTCTGAAATGCTCATTTCTCTCATATTTTAGCGACTTTTAAATCAGATGCATCTTACAATCAACAGGGTGCCCTAATTTGTTAGTATTTTTATTTCTTAGTGATAGTAGTACCTTAGGAGCACCTCTTACAATCAGTGATCTCTTAGATTTGATTAAAAACATTATAAAGAACCACAGATCAACACACAAAGCAAGACAAAAAAAATTAAGAATTGGGCAGAATACTTGAACAGGCACTTCATAGGAAGGAAAATCTGAATAACCTATAAATATGGGGAGAAAAATGTTCAACCTCATTAGTAATTGGGGAAATGCAAATGAAAACTATAATGAATTAACACTTCATACTTACCAATGTGGCAAAAATGAAAAGTTTGACGACACTAAGTGCTAGAGAGAATGTAGAACATTCAACATGCATAAATTCTGCCACTGGCAGAAATTGGACAATTTCTTTGGAGGACATTTTGGCTTTATCTAGTTCAAAATACACATAAACCTATGACTCGGAAATTCTAACCCTAGATTCATTCTCAAGAGAAGCTCTTGCACATGTACACAGAAGATGTGTGCAAAGCATATTCAAACACTGCTTTTTGTGAAAGCAAAACCTAGATACAACCAAACAGGATGGATAAAAAATGCTGTCTCCTCTCACATGGGATATCACGCATCATTGAAAATGAACAAAGTATGGCTACACTCCCTCATAAGAAATGATCTCATGAACACAATATGGAGCAAAGGGAAATCAAGCTGCAGAGTACATATAGTATGACTCCATTTATAATCAGAAACATGCAAAATTAAATAATATATTATTCAGGCTGCAAACACACATTTTGAAGCCATAAAAAAGCAAGATGATCATGAACACAAAATTCAGAATAGTGGTTGCATCTAAGGGTAGAGGGAAAGAGAAGGATTGAGAAAGAAACATTTCCAGGTTTTAGGGTTAATTAAAATATTCTATTTTTAAAACAGGGATGAGGGTATATTTGTATTTCTTATATTGTTTTCCTTTTTATTCCATTCATATTTTATAGGTGGTCTTTTAGCATTCACTCAATATTTGATTCCTAACATTAAAAACGTCAGTCTTCACATCTAACCAGTTTTTCTGCTAAGATGCGTACAACCCTATGAAAATCAGTCATAAGTCCATTTTACTCTCCAGCATGTCTGGCAATGACCAAGTCACCAGGAAAAAGTCTAAGGCCAGTGCACTCTTCCAAAAATGGGAGAAATGTCTGTATGTCTCCTGGAAAAAAACTTGTTAAAAATATAGAAATACTATTGTGCTAAATGGAATAAGCATTAGTTACTTAGAAAATTCACTTAACTGGAAAGACTTGAAGACTCATGATCCCAGATGAAGTATTAAGCCATATTTAAAATAAAATAATTATGAATAGAAGTTCTCATATTTTCTTTCCATACCCAGTGGAAAATACTTCCATTTCAGCAAACACTGCTCCAATAATAATAATAATAATAACAAAATTATCTGATTTTCTTGATATCTCACTGATCCAGATTTCTTAAGCCTACTCTTATAGTCTTTCACACAGCCCAAAGTCAACTTTTGACAATTATTTTTAGAAAGGAAACTTCCAGAAGTTTAAACTCATAGAAGATGTATTTTTAAAAAATTAAATCATGGGGGAAAGTTTTAATGGTATAATTGAGCACCTGCCATACACTAAGTTCCACACAGAAAACCAGGGATGAAACGGAAGACAAAACAGGGCTGCACACTTAGATGCTTACAGTCTAGTGGGGGAGAAATCATTAATCAAAGAATCGCTGAGGTCAAAGTTCAATTACAATGGAGGTAAGTGCTTCATGATGGGAGAGTGTCAAATGGAAAGAAACGGCCTGGTGAATGATGATGGAGCTAAGCTAAGAAGAAAGAGTAGGTGAAATCTAGGCATGTGTATTGCAGGGGTTGGGGAGTGAGAGGTGATGGGGAAAACATTTTAGGCAGAGGGACCAGATAGTGTGACGCTGAAGTCACTACATATGGTTTACAGTCAATAATCACACCAGGAAGACATGGAGGTCATAATAATAAATGTGCAAACAGCAGTTTGCTAGGTGAGCAAACACTGCATTAAACTATTGAATAAATGGCAGCTGTTTCGTATCTAGACTTCAGTAATCATAACTAATCTTTTTATGTGATTGATAATACTTTGTTCAGGTTATGTTTGGGAATGTGAATATTTACAAGATGAACTCAAGAGTAAAATGTAAAGATGATGAGAAAGTAAACTGGTAGATTCAAAAAATTATATTATCACATTTAACATCTAAAAGTCATTTCCCTTAAGCCCAAAAAGCCTAACTTTGTTTGTTCAACAGTCTGTGGAAATATAGTCACTCATCCATTCATCAAATATGGAATGAATGCCCAGTATGTGCCCAACAATGGGGCAGGTACGAAGAATATATAGATGAAAAGATATGGTGCCCTCTCAAGGAGCTTGCTGTTTCATGGTGAACTAGTCACTAAAGGGAGGGTCATGTGGGAAATTGAGGCGGAGCATGGAGGGGAGTACGTTAGGGATCGACATATTCTTAAATATTTGGAATAGCAAAGGATGTAAGAGCGATTAATGCACAGAACAAAGAAAGCCCACTGGAAACATGAAGAAAAACCAACAGCTATTGAAGAAAGAAAATATAATCATGATACTCTACTGGACTCTGAAATGTAAAATAGTCAAATACAATAACATAATCATTCCACTGCTATAACTAAAACAAATCTATTTAAAGAATGGAGGGAGGAGTAAGGAGTAGATTATGAGAGGTACATGACTATACTAGAAAGAGCAAATAATATTTAATGTTAATAAACCAATCAATAACAATAACTATGCAAAGAAACAGCTAAAATAGTTCAAAGCCCTTGCCTCTGTGAGGTAGGCTGAGAGATGGTTGTAAGTGAGACAGCTTCTATTCCTCTCACAATAAGCCACTTTGTAATCCTAGGGCTTTTTTTTCATGTCCAAATATTACATTGATCATTTTTAAGCAAATACTGTTTTTAAAAGAGACTATTACAAAGGAAACACTACATAACCTTTAAGGCACAGTAAATAAATCAGTAAACGAATAATAAAAGGTGTTCGTGAGGTTATGAGGGAGATACAATGGGGACTACAGGAAGGAAATACAGGTCCATAAAATGCTGCTGCAAAGCTATTCTAGCACCTAGTCTAGTGGGTCCCTAACTAGAGAAACATGATGGGATCATTTCCATTTTCACTGAGAGCCATGTTTTCCTGTTTCTTTCCTATCTGGTGGGATTTTCATAGGCCCAAGGCTCTTGGCATGACTACTCTGTTGCAATGCCATAATTGTGTGCCAACTGTGCACTCCAAGGGCATTTTCCGAATGTGAAACACAAGAACAGGCATGGCAGAGAGGCTGACATGTGAAACCTCCTACTTACCTAATCTTGCTGCTCGTCTCCTCATGAGAAATCACTTTAGAGTGCAGTCCCATCTCCCACATTTTGTGGAATGATAAATTCACCATAAAAAGAAAAACACAGGCTTTTTTGGGAAAGCCACTGTACGTGTTCAGTTGTTCTAGAAAGTTCTCTTGGGAGACATTTATTCTAAGGACATTTTCTTCTTCATAGAAAGGAAGGCAAAAGTAGGCTAATTCTCAAAGTGCTGATGGCCACCTCAGCCCTCTCCAGAGAGCAATGCAGTCACTCACCTGTCTTGGGGAAATGTGTATATTTAGAGTGAATCTTCTCCTGAATTCTCTATATGAAATAACCATTTACCTTTGGGTGAATCTGAAGTATCTATCACCCCACTTCCCTTCTCTCGTTTGTTCTGCTTCCTCTGGGTCCAAGAGCATTAATAGAAAGCTATCGATCACGTTGAGGGAAATGCTGAATAGGTTACTGAGAGTCAAGGGGACCATACTATCAAAGGGCACGAAAAAGCAGCCAAGCTTCCAACTCAATCAAGGATTTATCTTCAGAGAAATCTGCCATATATATAGGCAAGGGCTACTTTCTGTTCCTTTCCAGGGAAAGTAAGGTGGTGACTGGTTCAACTCTGCCCAGTGCCAAAACTTCCCCATGAGGGGACTAATAAGAGTTTGGGAAAACTTTTGCTCCATGGCTTTTAAATGACTAGCCAATCAATGTTTTAATTTGACCCCACTATCTTCCACTTCAAGAGTTGCCTTTATCTTATGAAGACATGACAAGGAAGACAGAGAGGGTACAGGTGAGGCTCAGCAGGAGTGAATGGGTAGTAGCCACAAGCAACCCATATGGGAACAAAACTCCCTTCAAGAATGGCAGTTTTAGGACCCCTGGGTGGCTCAGTTAAATCATCTGCCTTCAGCTCAGGTCATGATCCCAGGGTCCTGGGATCGAGTCCCACATCAGGCTCCTTGCTCAAAGGAGCCTGCTTCTCCCTCTGCCTCAGGTCCCCCTGCTTGTGCTCTCCCTCTCTGACAAATGAATAAGTAAAATCTTAAAAAAGAAGAAGAAGAAGAAGAACGGCAGAGTTTTGCCAGGTCTGGGGAGGGCAATAAAGGAAACCTGACCCTATGTTTTCTTTGCAATGAATATCCATTCCTCTGCAGTCAAAACATCTACCACTACTGTCAAGGTAAGCTGCTAGCGACAGCACAGGATTTAGAGAAAGAGGGCATTAAAGTACATGTATAAGAAAGCAATGATGGGGATAAGGACATTAAAAAGCACAAACTTACGGCTATAAAAGAACTAAGCCCCGCGAATGGCAGGTACAGCACAGTGACACTGTTATCCCCATACCGCCTTTCCAGCCCTGGCCCCAGACATAGCAGCCACTGAGATGTTGATGCCAGTTACGAAGTCCTTCTCAAGGAGGGAGTGACGGTGGCCAAGAAGGGTGCCTATATGCTCAAAACCCTGAGCTGGCAGACAAGAATGTGCCTCATCTTCACGTCAGACCATGAGGCTACGTAAAGCAACAGCTTTCCTGGAGGCATTTCCAGCGATAGCTCACCAACCAGTGTATCCAAGATCTCCGTGATTTCCTCCACCCGGCCCCTGAGACGTGCCTGCCACTCTGTACCCCAGCCGTCCTGAGACCGGCGGACCAGGGCCCAAAGGTCCGCAAATCTCACCAGAGGGAAAGCTGACAGAGACACCTCTGCACAAAGCACTGTGCCCCCTGGTGCTAACAAGAAGCTGAGGCTGGGACCGGGTCAGCAACTGAATTCCAGTTTACAGGTGGATTTGGTCATGGACGTGGCCGGCCACCTCAGTAAAGCTGGAGGAGATTGTTGTGTGTTGAATAAATGTGTAGCAATAAATAAATAACACTGTGTGATATATCTGCAAGTTGCTAAGAGAATAGATCTTGAAGTTTACCCACAAAAAAAAAAAAATTGTAACAGTGTATTGTGGTGATGGATGTGAATTAAACTTATCATGGTGGTCATTTCCCAGTATCCACAAATATAGAATCATTATGTTGTACCTCTGAAACTAACATAATAAGTCAATTAAATCTAAATTTAAGAAAGAAAGAGAGAGAGAGAGAGAACAGGAGAGGAGACGGAGGGGAAGGGGAGAGGGAAGGGAAAGGAAGGGAAGGGAAGGGAAGGGAAGGGAAGGGAAGGGAAGGGAAAGGAAGGGAAGGGAAGGGAAGGGAAGGGAAGAGAAAGGAAGGGAGGGGAAGGGAGGGGAAGGGAAGGAATGGGAAGGAGGACTGAGGGAGAAAATGCTTCATAAAGCACATAGATGTGCCTGAGGTGGCTTTAGCACAGAGCCCTGAGAGCTGGAGACCCTCCTGGCAGAAGGGGACTCTTCCCAGGCTGCCTTCTTCCTTCTTCACCCTGATTCAGGGAATTAAGGTATGGCCATCAGGAGTGGTAATCCTGTTTCAATTAATAATTTAAGAAGATGCTGAGGTTCCCTCACTTTCTCAAAAGCTGACCCAAATTTCATTTCATTCAACAGCTGTTCATGGGATACCCTCTCACAGGTGCTTCCCCTTACCTAGAATCCTTTCTGCTCTTCTGCTCATCCTACAGACTCACTAAGGCTCAGTTTCCCTCAAGAAAGCCGGACCTGCGCCCCACAGGTTTGAGATAAGCACCGCTGAGAGGTGTCCCACAGCATCCCAAACTTCCCCAATTAGCAGTGTGGCAACATTTGCTCTTCTCTGCAGGGAAACCATTCCTTCCAGAAGGGCAGTGATCAAGCCTCTCAGTCAAGGCCCGACTCATCGCAGGCATGCGATACGTATTGGTGGAACCACGTATATGCACTACTGACCAGTACTATCCCTGGCAGTATGGAAACAGAAAGATGAATTCTCTCTCTGAGCTCAGGGTCAAGCAGCTGGGATGAGAAAGCCTAAAAAATACACACCAATTGCTATACACAGGGCACTGTTGGAAGTGCGCTATGTGTGTTAACTCATCTACATATTAACTCATCTAATCCTCATGACCTTATAGGTAGGAAGTACCATCAGCTGCATTATACAGATAAGGGAACTGAGGCACAGAGTGACTTGCCAAAGCTTCCACAGCTAGTAAGTCGCTGACACATGGTGTAAGCCCAGGCAGGCTCCTGAGTCCAAGTCCTTCCTCACTTAGCTGCGTTGCCTCTCAGGTCCCAGATGAAGACAACATGCAGTGTGAGTCACACCCATCCTGTGCGTAAAGTGAGGTACAAAGTGCTTGGGAAGACGGGAAGGAAAAAGATTTCTGATGTCAGACCTTAGAGGCACCCTCTGTCCCTTTCTTCCTCCCTGTCCCCAACTTAATAGATTCTGCAAACAACTGATTTTGGAACCAAGTTCAAAGTTTCAGAACCTATCAACACCTGATCAAACTCATTGCCCCAAATTTAAATGGGAAGCTGAGGTTCTAATTCTAATATATTTCAACATATGGCCATAAATTGCTTTATGAGTGGAGCTGGTCAAAAATCCTTTACCTCTCAGATGAGAGAAAATAAGCTTGCTAACTATTATATATGGCACAACCTGACATAAAATATTTTTTAAAAGAGAGCCTCTTGTTCTGACCCCTGTATTTATGGGTTTAAAGATTGAAAAGGTTTAAGATGAGGTTTTTTTTCTTTTTTAAAACGTTCAGCTTTCCTTTCTTTCATTGCCGTGAAAATAAAGTGGCAATTTATGGCCATAATGGGTAATTCCACACTGTGCCTTCTAGAGAATAAGGAAGAAGGAGCCCTCCGTGTTTGGTATTCATATGTTCCTGCAGGGCCAGAGCCTGTGACCTTCTGACCTGCAGCCATTGATGGGAAATGCCCAAAGGTTCTCATTCTTGTTCAGCAGCTCACCCAGCATTTTAAAAGGACAATGAAAACATTCCTGGGGCTTCTGGGCTTCTTAACCCCATCCCACTAACGGCTCATTCTGTCTTTGAAGAGGTCAACATTTATTATTGTAATATCATTTTCATACTTCTTGAGAGCAGAGTGACAGGGAACTGAAGAAAGGAGATTCTCTGGGGGTGGAAAAGACTCAAGGGGGCCAATTCCATCGTGGATACTCACAGTTTGGGGTATGAACCAGGGGTCTCTGAGAAAGGTAACTGTAGGTGTCTTTATAAACTAGAAATTCTTATACTGAGATTTTCAGACTTCAGAATTTCAAACATTTGCTTTTCCTTCCTCATGCATTTCAACTGTAAAAAAGACAAGAAAGGGTATTTTATTTGTCACGTCCAGAGAAAAAGATGACATCCACATAAGTCACGTTCATTTCCTCGGTGGAACAAAGAGCATTTTGATGCAGAGGAAGTCAGGATGGGAAGGGGTCCAGAGAGATGGAGCACTGGGATCTGACTCTAAAAATGTCCTTCTCTTCTCTTTTTCAGGGCAAGTCTCACTCTCTGAGAATATCACTCCTGCTCTCCTACAACCCATGCCAAGAAAACATCTCCTTTTCAACTTCCCTTTAGGCCATCAAGCCTAATGCATGACTATTTTCCAAGAATCTCTAACATCCTGTCTCACGTTGAGGTCCTTTATCCATTTCGAGTTTATCTTTGGGTACGGTGTAAGAGAACGGTCAAGTTTCATTCTTCTACATATAGCTGTCCAATTTTCCCAGCACCATTTATTGAAGAGACTGTCTTTTTTCCACTGTATATTTTTTCCTGCTTTGTCGAAGATTATTTGACCATAGAGTTGAGGGTCCATATCTGGGCTCTCTACTCTGTTCCATTGGTCTATGTGTCTGTTTTGATGCTAGTACCATGCTGTCTTGGTGATCACAGTTTTGTAGTAAAGCTTGAAATCAGGTAATATGATGCCACCAGTTTTATTTTTGTTTTTCAACATTTCCTTAGCGATTTGGGGTCTCTTCTGATTCCATACAAATTTTAGGATTATTTGCTCCAGCTCTTTGAAAAATACTGGTGGAATTTTGATCGGAATGGCATTAAAAGTATAGATTGCTCTAGGTAGTATAGACATTTTAACAATGTTTATTCTTCTGATCCAAGAACATGGAATGATCTTCCATCTTTTTATGTCTTCTTCAATTTCTTTCATGAGTGTTCTGTAGTTCCTTGAGTACAGATCCTTTACGTCTTTGGTTAGGTTTATTCCCAGGTATCTTATGGTTCTTGGTGCTATAGTAAATGGAATCGATTCTCTAATTTCCCTTTCTGTATTTTCATTGTTAGTGTATAAGAAAGCCACTGATTTCTATACATTGACTTTGTATCCTGCCACGTTACTGAATTGCTGTATGAGTTCTAGTAGTGGAGTCTTTTGAGTTTTCCATATAAAGTATCATGTCATCTGCGAAGAGAGAGAGTTTGACTTCTTCCTTGCCAATTTGGATACCTTTTATTTCTCTTTGTTGTCTGATTGCTGTTGCTAGGACTTCTAATACTATGTTGAACAAGAGTGGTGAGAGTGAGCATCCTTGTCGTGTTCCTGATCTCAACAGGAAGGCTGTGAGCTTCTTCCCATTGAGGATGATATTTGCTGTGGGTCTTTCATAGATAGATTTTTATGAAGTTCAGGAATGTTCCCTCTATCCCTATACTTTGAAGTGTTTTAATCAGGAACGGATGCTGGATTTTGTCAAATGCTTTTTCTGCATCAATTGAGAGGACCATGTGGTTCTTCTTTCTTCTCTTATTGATTTGTTCTATCACATTGATTGATTTGCGAATGTTCAACCACCCTTGTAACCCAGGGATGAATCCCACCTGGTCATGGTAGATGATCTTTCTAATGTGCTGTTGGATCCTGTTTGCTAGGATCTTGTTGAGAATCTTAGCATCCATATTCATCAGTGGTATTGGTCTGACATTCTCCTTTTTGATGTGGTCTTTGCCTGGTTTGGGGATCAGGATAGTGCTGGCTTCATAAAAAGAGTCTGGACGTTTTCCTTCTGCTTCAATTTTTTGAAACAGCTTCAGGAGAATAGGTGTTATTTCTTCTTTGAAAGTTTGGTAGCATTCCCCAGGGAATCCATCAGGTCCTGGGCTCTTGTTTTTTGGGAGGTTTTTGATCACTGCTTCAATCTCGTTACTAGATACTGGTCTATTCAGGTTGCCTATTTCTTCCAGATATGGACCCTCAACTCTATGGTCAAATAATCTTCGACAAAGCAGGAAAAAATATAGAGTGGAAAAAAGACAGTCTCTTCAATAAATGGTGCTGGGAAAATTGGACAGCTATATATGTAGAAGAATGAAACTCAACCATTCTCTTACACCGTACACAAAGATAAACTCGAAATGGATAAAGGACCTCAACTTGAGACAGGAATCCATCAGAATCCTAGAGGAGAACATAGGCAGTAACCTCTTTGATATCAGCCACAGCAACTTCTTTCAAGATATGTCTCCAAAGGCAAAGTAAACAAAAGCAAAAATGAACTTTTGGGACTTCATCAAGATCAAAAGCTTCTGCATAGCAAAGGAAACAGTCAACAAAACGAAGAGGCAACCCATGGAATGGGAGAAGATATTTGCAAATGACAGTGCAGACAAAAGGTTGATATCTAGGATCTATAAAGAACTTCTCAAACTCAACACACACAAAACAGATAATCATATTAAAAAATGGGCAGAAGATATGAACAGACACTTCTCCAATGAAGACATACAAATGGCTATCAGACACATGAAAAAATGTTCATCATCACTAGCCATCAGGGAGATTCAAATTAAAACCACATTGAGGGACGCCTGGGTGGCTCAGTTGGTTAAGCAGCTGCCTTCAGCTCAGGTCATGATCCCAGTGTCCTGGGATCAAGTCCCACATCGGGGTCCTTGCTCGGCAGGGAGCCTGCTTCTCCCTCTGCCTCTGCCTGCCACTCTGTCTGCCTGTGCTCGCTCGCTCTCTCTCCCTCTCTCTCTGACAAATAAATAAATAAAATCTTTAAAAAAAATTAAAAAAAATAAAACCACATTGAGATACCACCTCACACCAGTTAGAATGGCCAAAATTAGCAAGACAGGAAACAATGTGTGTTGGAGAGGATGTGGAGAAAGGGGAACCCTCTTACACTGTTGGTGGGAATGCAAGTTGGTGCAGCCACTCTGGAGAACAGTGTGGAAATTCCTCAAGAAATTAAAAATAGAGCCTCCCTATGACCCTGCAACTGCACTACTGGGTATTTACCCCAAAGATACAGATGTGAGAAAAGAAGGGCTATCTGTACCCCAGTGTTTATATGAGCAATGGCCACGGTCGCCAAACTGTGGAAAGAACCAAGATGCCCTTCAATGGATGAATGGATAAGGAAGATGTGGTCCATATACACTATGGAGTATTATGCCTCCATCAGAAAGGATGAATACCCAACTTTTGTAGCAACATGGACAGGATTGGAAGAGATTATGCTGAGTGAAATAAGTCAAGCAGAGAGAGTCAATTATCATATGGTTTCACTTACTTGTGGAGCATAACAAATAACACGGAGGACATGGGGAGATGGAGAGGAGAAGGGAGTTGAGGGAAATTGGAGGGGGAGATGAACCATGAGAGACTATGGACTCTGAAAAACAACCTGAGGGTTTTGAAGGGGCAGGGGGTGGGAAGTTGGGGGATCCAGGTGGTGGGTATTATGGAGGGCACGCATTGCATGGAGCACTTGGTGTGGTGCAAAAACTATGAATTCTGTTACACTGAAAAGAAATATAAATTAAAAAAAAAAAACAATCTCTAACATCCTCCCATCGTCCACTGGGGTCATCATGTCCTTCATGGCCATCAAGTCTTCCCTCTAGGAGTGACTCCTTCCTCAATGCCATTATCATCACCACCATCATCATCATCATGACTCCCATTTGTAGATTGCTAGGTGGCTGGTTGGCATTATTTCCCACCAAAATTCGCTCCTGACAACAGCCTGGTGAGGTAGGCAGTGCCACTCCCACCGAAGCTGAGCCTCAGAGAGCTGGGAACTTAAGATCCAAGCTAACAAGGAGCAGAACCAGGATTCACCCCGGAGACCACTACTTCCGGCACCGTAAAAGCCTGCAGCCGGCCCTCAGCAGTACCCAGAGCGGAGGTTGGCCATTTAGAACCCGGAGAGGGCTGAAGTGGAAGAGAAACCCAAGGAAACTGACCCTGCACTTCTAACAAGCTCCTGGCCGCTGCAGACACGGCTCCTCCAAAGATACCTGGAGCAGCAAAACCTCTTGCCCAATGCATGACTCCTCCGCACAGACGCCCAAAGAATGAAGAAATTTTAAGAGGGGCGTGTAGAAGGACTGATGACCCAGAAGTTCCTAGAAACACCAGACGTCAGCTTCTGAAATGGAATGAATACCTACACCAGCAGATCAGTAAATTCAAAATTCTGTACAACGAGTTTTCCATGACTGAGAGTCACCTAGCTGCATCCCAGTTTATGTTCAGTCAATATCAAAACAGGGCTAGAAATAGCCCCCAAACGCATTTGGTAGTGGAAATATACACTGATCCTTAACTTGCGTTGTGACACATGAAGCTTTAATTATTTACCAGCTCTTAATGCCTGATCCATAATTAATACCAGAATGCACTTCTCTCCCTAGCTGCTCCTTGATTGCTGCCATGGCTATGGATTAGCATATCAAGATCAAATTCATCTTTTCTTAGGAAACCCATGAATATGTATCCAGCTCGTTGAAGGAGAAGTTTAGAATGCAATTTGCCAAAGCATTAAGGAACTAATAGGAAAGGAAATTGATAATGGTCACCTTCTTAATTTGAATTAATTTCATTAAATTTAAATTAAAAATTAATATGACTGGAAAGTTTAAATGGGTCAGTTCCACACTGACAAAATAGCAAAATCATCAGTAAGTTTTAAAATGTCCCTTGTGAAATGATTAGAAGTAATTCCAGCTTTGTCCATAAAAGCATAATTTGTTAAAACATAAAGACTGTCCCTGAGATGTTACTTTGTAGAAACCCAGAGTCCTGATAACTCTAGTGGAAACTTCTCTTCCAGGGTGGGGTTCAGCAGCCCTGCCCCCCCCCACCTCCCACCCAGGACAGTGCCCTGCCTTCCTGCTGGAATCCCAGCCTATGGACTAACTGCTTCCAGCATCAAAACCCACGGAGGAGTAAAGCGGATGTTTGCAAGTATGCCCATGGCATTCTTACGATGACCACCTCTCCTAGAAAGCAGGAGCCTTTTCTCAATAAGAAAGAGAGGATGGAGAAAAACAAGGAACACCGATGGAGGCCTCTAGTTTGAAGTGTGAAGGCAAACTCACACTTTGCAGACCTGGGAGTGTCATGCCCACATTTTTCACGGCTCCCCCTCGAAGACAGATTTTAGAATTCTGCATCTTCTAAGATTTCATCTCAGCAGCATACGAAGTCAACATTTGCAGAAAGAGCGCAAACACAGAGCCCAAGCCCGTGCGCGCATGTGTACACACACACACACACAAACACACACACACACACACACACACGGCTGACTTCCACCAGTCCACCTGCCCACATCCACTCTATCAGATATGCCTGCTTCCTCTTCTATCCAGGGCTTTCATCCACGTAGGTGCTCTGCCTGCATCACCCTCCCTCTGGCTGTCAGTCCCTTTCTCTTCTCCTCACAGTTCTCCTCTCTCAGGACATGATCCAAATATCTCCTGCCCTTGGGGACATCCACGACCCAGCCCCCTGCCCCCATAACTCGAACACCCAAGTTGGTGGCTCTGGGCCCTCCGCAGTGTCCCTTTTCTTTGCCACGGCCACCTCCACGAGGTGCCAAGCTCCTCAAGCACAAGAGAGTGCAGCTCCTGGCATCTAGAAATTCATGAATAGAGGTTAAGTCAAACAAATGAAAGAACAAGGGAATGAAGAACAAAATCCTTAGGTAAATTCGTTTGGTCCTTCTCTTGCACCAAATGAGCTCCGTGCTGGTCAAATGTCCGACTAGACTGTGAGGCGAGCCCCAGGAGTATAGAGACTGCAGGGCCTTGTATGTCCCACACTGAAGCACACACCCTACACATCAGAAATGTTCAGCAAATATTTTCAAACGGATGGGGACGTAACAGCCAGCCTCCAGACTGGTCAACACAGAACAACACATCAGTGGGAAAGCCCTGCAGGGGTTCCTGCTCCCCACAAGCCCACCACAGGCATGTCATGTCCCGCTTGCAACCTCCCAGGCCTCCATCGGGACCGCGGCTCCCACATTGTCCCTCCACAGCTCAGGCCTCAGAGCCTCCATCTTTTCATGCTTCTCACGAAACAATGTCCCAGCACTGAAGGCAGCCTGGGACCACACAGCGAATCAGCCCTCCTTTGGTTTCCCTCCCTATTATTTCATTTTAAATAAAGCTCTTTTAAATAAGCTGGTACCCAGACAATCGGTTCTCAGCAAATCCTGAAGGTGGCATTAGAAATCACCAGACGTAGCAGGCATCCAAAGGGAGAGCCACGTTCTAGTTCGGTTTGTTTGTTTTTTAGCTGATGTCAGTGCACGGTGTTTATCAAGCTGCTGCTGCCACTGGCCACCAGGCATCCCAACAAAGGGATTTGCTGTGCAGTGAGCTGATGACTCCCAGAGAAGGTTGGCTCCCTCGGATCTTGGCTCTGACAGATCCCTGACAACAGGCTCACCGGGACTGAGCCTTCTGTCCCCACCACTTGCAGTCTGGATTCAACCTTAAGAGCAGATTTCCCCTTCTTAGCAAGTACCGTTCAGCTTGCCTGTGTCACTGCCAGTCGGCCTTGGAAAGTTGCTCGGCCACCCCTGCCCCCTGGGTTCCCAGCTGCCCATCAGCTAGGAGGCTCTTCTCAGGGCAGCTCTGTGTGTCTTGGAATTAGGATGGAAGGATCACCACAACACTCCACTACCTCACCTGGAGCTGCTGGGTCTGTGACAGCCCGGAACGCAGCACTCGCCCTACCAATGCCAACGAGCGTCAATGAAGGCCTCCGTGTGTGCCACTATCTAGGACACTGGAATCAGGGCATCTCTCTGTGGGGCTTCTGGGGGCCCCTCCCTACTGGCGCCAGGCTAAAGGATCAGGACTCTGACTAGGGACTTGAGAGCCAATTCAAAGGTCTCCTGCCCTGTGAATCCTTGCATGACCAGCTCCCCATTACCAACCTTACGAACAGAGTTGGTTACTCCCTGTTCTGTGCCCTCCTGGTATTCAATTAAGCTTCTCACTATAATCACACTATTTTGTTTAGGGGGCCTCTGAGGGAGCTGAAGACTGAGCTCTGAAAGCCTGATCCTGAGAAACATGTACACACCCCCCGCCATCAGGGAGCAGAGCAGGCAGGACGTTCCGTGCTGTGTGAACTACCCACTGCCTGTGGCCTGCCCTTCCCATGCCATAGCCATTTTATCTTACCTTGGTCTATACACAAATTCTAGTGGCGAGAATAAAGGAGGTATGGGGGCAGAGAACAATTCTCTTGTCCTTAAGATTGCTCTTTAGTGAGGATCCAGACCCAGAAATCCACTGGGCTAAGCTTACATGTGAGATACACACTATAACTTCCTCAGCCCCGTTCCCTACTGCAGAAAGGAGAAGGAGGTTCAACTCATCTCCCGAATGTGTCAATCAACAAACATTTCTGGAAGTTTATTGTGGAGACCACTGTGCGGGCACAGGAGGGAAATGGAGAAAAAAACACAAGGCATGGTCTGTATGCACATTAAATTTTGGGACAGATTGTAGATACAGGAGACCAGGGAAGGGAGTAAACTCATAGATGGAAAAACCTTCATGAAGCAGATGGGATTTAATGAGTCTTGAAGAATGAATAAAATTTAGGTAAATGGGTGCCTATGGGAGAGTGAAGGGTATTCCAAGTGGGTTGAACAGCATGCACAGAGGTGGGAATGAGTCCAATGTGTGTAAGGAACAGATTCACAGGCTTTGCCTTTATTCTCCCTCCCTTGGTGCAATTTTTCCAGAGCAAGGAGGAGAATATAGGTCTATCTTGCTCAAAGTTCGGTGAAAAATGATACAAAATAGGGAGTCCCAGACACCTGCAGAGTCCTCCTGGTGGACCAAGTGGGAGAAGGAAAAGGAACCCGCTGTTCTTCAGCAGCTCTGGATGAATGAGCCCAGCCCGCATGGGCAGCTGGCTCCCTTCTGGGGAAACATCTTGGTTCTGCGCTAGCAAGGTATGGGAGCAGCCTGAGGCATGTGCTTAGAGGGAAACACTCAGCACCTCGTGTTTCCTTGTCCAATACAGCCAGGTGGAGAGCTGCCAGAACATTCACTGCCCATCAAGGAGGATATTCATGGCATGTATTTTTATTCTCTTTCCTGGTGGGTTTGAGGAGATAGATGAAGGTTCTAGTTGAAGTTGGAGCCTCCAGTTTTCCCAGGAGTCTCGTACTCACACCAATACGGCAAGGTTCACCAGAGCCATTAACAATTCTGAACCTTCTAGCTGCGTGTTAGAGAACAATTTTTTAAAAATCTAAGCAAACATCTTTCCTCCAGTAAAAATGAGCCCCCAGAAATGAATTGTCTCACACAAACCATTTCTCCTGGTTGAACATTACCAGCCTTTGGACCTTCGCTGAAACCAAGTAGTTTCACCGCCAATTCACAAAATACAATTATCCGCTGTCTGGTTTTCTGATAGCAATTCTTTTGTAGGTGAAAAATGCAACTGTTGAGTCTGCTATTGAGAAAACTTGATGCCAGAAAACAGAGGAGCCAGCAGCAGGCAGCTCATCAAACTCCAAACCTATTTTTCCTGGTGCCTGGGGAGTGAATTATCCATTGGATAATCTTACATGTGAGACATGAACTTTTGGGTGCAACACTGGGGAAGGGCAGGGAGGAAAAGAAAAAAAAATGTGTGTTCTGTCTCTAGCTTTTAAGCACAATTTTCAAAACATTCTTGAGTTGCCATGCAGGAGTGGGATATGGAGCCCGAATCAGGAGTCCTGGAAAGATCTGCTGCCTTTCTCTCATCTAAAGAATATCAAAAATCCATTAATTATCTCATTTCCTTGGTTTATGGGTATGTAATTCCCACCTACAGGGCTGGGAATATTGAACCCCATTCTGTTGTGAAGAAGAAATACTCTCCCTGGGAGCCAAGTGCTCACTTGTGTGAAGTAAATTACCTCTTCCGAGGTGCAAAATGGTTGGGATCCTACCATTTGGACCCGGGAAAACACCCCCTTGGGTGTAGTCTGCTCAACCACATGTGATAAATTCCGCCTATTTTTAGACTATCCTCCGGCATGCCTGGGTGTGAGCCCAGGTGAAGAGACCTAGCCAAAGCAAGTCATTCAAGTGAACTTTTCCCTTTATTTTGTTGGCTTCTTTCTAAGTAATCCATTTCCCTTACACATGCACAGGCCACTTCTCATCCGATTCTTCAGCCTCCATTCCTCTCTCCCTCAACCTGTCCCTCTCCTCCTCCTTCTACTTTCCCAAACCCCCTTCCCCTTCACTTCCCATTGGATACCTTCCCCCAACCTCTCCCTTCCTTCCCACTTGCCTCCCCGGAGAATGAGCCATGGTAAACAGAAAGCTCTGGCTTTTGGTACAAATAAGTAGGAAGAAAAAATTCATCAGGAAAAAAACAAGATATCTTCTTAATGCACAGTTAACCTTCCAGAGGCTTAATGAAAATTTGGCACACATATGGCATGTGAAGCTTGCATCGCAGCATTATAAATCTGACATCAACTCACAGATATAATGATTTTGGCTCTTTGCCTTTCTAAAAGAAGACAAAATGTTTGCAGTCATTATTGGCATTACTGTCTAACAAGAGAAAGGAAGACTCTAATTTTGACTAGACAAATCAGGAGCCAGGTTCATTTCATTGCAGTCCTGGGAAAACAGTGCATTGGGGGAAATTAATGAGGGCCAGGGATGGATAAAAGAGAAATGTCTTTAATTTGCTGAGTATCTTCAGCTACTCTTCCATCCCAGCCACCATGGATTACAGGCTTCCTTGCCCGTGTTAATGTCTCCACACTCTCGGCCCACATGTCCCCTTATACTACCCAAGGGTTTCTCCTGCTCACTCTGTAGAAAGGCACCTTAAAAAAATGTTGTAAGAAAATTGAGGAACACTGAAAACACTTTAGGAAAGTTACTGGTTTACAGAAATCTGGAAGAATTCCCTTTGTTATGGGACTGATCATGTCCTCATTTCTCGGTTTTATAAATTCTGCTTTCCATGAGGTTTTTTCAAAATAGGTGTATACCAGTCACCTGGAAAGCCATATCCACCTGGGCAAGTCAGCAGCCTTCCCAAAGTAGAGAAGAGGAGCCTTGCTGTTCAGGATCCCTGCTGGGATGAAGCAGCAGGAGCCATGGGGAAGCTGTAAGGCAGAGACCCTGCCATGGTCAGCAGCCATAGAAGATCACCAAGCATTTGCATTCCAGGAAAGGTGGGCCTGGTTTTATCCCTATATCCTGGATTTTGGGATCCCTAGAAGTGTCCCTGCATGAGAGGAAAAACTGAGGATGGGATCCCCAACCATGAACAACCCCTCGTCCCCACCCCACGTGCTGGCTGGTGATAAGGGATCCCATGCCAGGACCCCAGAGAAGCCAGAAACCCATTTTCCAGCCTTTTCTAACTCAGATCGAATTTCTGGTCTCTCAGGAGCCCCACCCTAACACCCCCTGGACCCATTCCCATTCCCCACCGGATGGATCTGGAAATTTGGAGGGACTTGGGAGGAGGGAGGCATAGTAAAGATAAAAGCAACAGGCTCTATCCTGGTTTCAGCCAGGGACAGGACCAAAGGAAAGAAAGAAGGTTTACAGAAAGCAAACATTCAATCCAACAGCCCACGTCACTTAAGCCCTAAAAACTGTAGACAAGAGATGGCAAACGTACAAATACACAGTCCTGCCTCGGAAGGCCTGGGAAGGCCCAGCATTCTGGCGATCTGCATGCTGCATTATAAATCTGGAAGTTTCTGGCGTGATCACGAAGATAAACATACAACAGCTACTTACTAATGGGTGCATTAGCCATATCTCTAACTGCCTGTTCTCTTCTGAGGTACTTTGATATCCTTTATTGAAAACCCAAATAATGGGTTTTGGTAATGTCGACTACCATAGGTTTGGTTTGGGGGGGAGTAGATGGGAGGTAAAATGGTTCCAGATCACCTGTGACCTCAGATCTCCTCCCAGTTCCTTCAAGCTGCCCTCACTCTGCTTGAAAGAAACCTTTAAACTGACAATGGAGCTCATCCGTCTGCATTCCGGTTGACCGTTGCCATGGATAATTAGCCATGACTGTTTATTTGTGTAACTTCTATTTGCCTGGGGACCCATAAGCTTATTTATTCCAATAAGCATTCACTGTACACCTGTGTACATGGGAGGAGAAAACACATGACTTTTTTACTGAAACAGACAGGAAGTTTTGGTTAATACACCTACCTGTGACAGTCGTAAATTATAATCAGTTTTGGACTTGGTGTTTCAGAACTGCCTTCTATTTGAAAAATAATAAATAACCATATTAATCTGAAACTCCAAGGACCAAGAAAACTTCACAGCTTAACCCGCTTTAAAGTAGCTAATATTTTTGTTCAAGAAACAGTGGGGCATGAGGCAGCTGAGGGAAAGCAGTTGCTTCCAATCAAGCATGATTTTGAATAACCAATATTGATTTAATGAGGTTCTACTCTATATCAGCACTTCAAGCAGCATATTACAGCTGCACAACCTTCCAAGGTCAAGCCCAGAGGTTTACCCCTTACCTGAGGTGGAAAATAATGAAATCCATTTTCCCTTGGGGAAAAAAATACCTATAAATCACATTTTCCATACCTCATGTGGCTGCCTCAAATGGCCTCACTATCTAACGTGTCTATCTGTCACTCCTTCGGCTGCCCCAAGGAGACTCCACCAGGCTCCAGGGAGAGTCAGCAGGACGAAAATGACAACTTGGGCATCAGACTGACAGTTTTGAGCATGGGCTGTGCTGCAGTGAGGCTGGGAGTTTAGGGAAAGATTCTCTCTGTATGTCGGGGTTGCTTCTTTCCCCCCAAAGTAAAATGAGCATGAGCCGTGAAAGTCACTCGGCCTAAAAATGGGGGCAGCCTCAGAATACAAAGGTTATTGGCAAGATGACACCTTCCACACCATTCTTTATTTTCATAAATCAGGGCTGTCAGCCGCAATGCCACCATTTCGAACTATTTAGTGTTCCCTTATATTGTAATTAATGCAAATATGTAACATATTAATACCAATTGGTGGTCTTATCACATAGATTATAAATCACCCCTAGAACTCAGGATCATTATATTCGAGTTGAATTCACACATCTCCCTGATGGAACTAAGGAGACTGTAAGGGACACTGTGCCCTGAAGAGAAGGGGGAGGAGTTTGGGGGTTATTGCCAAGATCCTCCAAAATGGATTCAGGCCCTGTCTGAGCCATATAGGGTACGAGAGCTGTGTTCCAGGGAAGAGTAGCTGGAACAGAGTTAATGCTTTGTGATACCGCAGGATCTCACACATTACTACCCTGTTTCCACTCTGGAAAGCTGTTCCTTTGATGTTGTGCAACATCCTAGTGACCACTAGAGGGTGCAGCAAAGACGATCTGAGAGCTGCCCTCTATGGGTGGTTCGGAGACTGGAAGGGAGCTGTCCAGGAACCAGCAGGGAGAGGAGCAGGCTCTAGGAGGCACAGGGTAACAGGTGTGGGGGGAGAGTGCTGTGCATAGCTGTGGCTCCTGGGTATTGTCATCTTGGGTGAAGCGGAAGAAAAAGTCAGCAAATCCCGGCCAGCCAATCACCAGGTGTGGAAGCCCAGAAAGTAGGGACGGGGGTTCTAGCCAGCTAAGATTGCTGGAGAAGGGATTACTGTTGTGGCTTACAGAAAATGACTTCCTTGCTTTTCCTCATATATTGGTGGAGACATTATCAACATGTACAAATACATGTCCATTTCTGTGAATTACCTCTTATTATCTACTTTTATGTCACAGCTTCCACAGATGGGTAGCATTAGGGATAACAGCAGGCATTTTGAGGCACAGACCCGAGGATATCTCCAGCACACCTCCACCAAAGCCTTTATTCCCCTTCATCTCACGCTCAGCCACCACCCTTCCACTCATTAAGCACCTGCTATGTGCTAGAGCTAGGATTACAGTGGTAGGAGAGAGAAAAGACACAGTTCCTGACCACAAGGAAATTACCAAAGTCTCCTTCTCTACTTCCTTTTACTCAGCATGTGGGGTGAAGATTATGGGAAATAAAATTGGGGGAAAATATTTGGGGGCCAGGTAGTGAAAAGTATTGGGCGTCATGCCAAGGACTTTAGATTTCATCCCATTGGAAATGGGAAGCAATACAAGATTTTAAGCAGTTAATTTAGATTCACCTTTGAGTTTCCAAAAAAATCTGGAGTCTAGGAAATGTTTTCCACTTTCTTAGTAATGCAATTAAAACACTGAAATGGCATTTTAACCTGTTGGACTACCAAAGCTGTTTTCCAAGACAATAATCACTTTGGGCAAGGATTCCTGAAAATTAACAGTATTATCCCTTACTGACAGGAGTTAAATTTGGCACAATTCTTGAGGTTAATTTGGCATATATATAAAAAACATACAAAATATTGCATCCCCTTTGATCTAAAATTGCTACTAATTCACACGAGAAATGATAGAAGCCTAATCTAAAGTGCAGACAGGAAAGTAGTAATGCAAAGAAGAGAAAATTGAAAAAGGTTTATTCCAAAGACAGAAGCCATAAAAGCTGGTAACCAATTATATTGGGAATGATAAATAAGGAGGAATGTGACTCCATGGATTTCATCCTAGGCAACTAGGTCTGTGGAGATGCTTTTAAATCACAACAATTAGAACAGAAAGGGGGATAAATTACAAGAGGGCAATTAAAAGTTAACTCTTGAACATTTAGGAGAACAGAGTGTGTAAGGGGAAATATCTGTGGGACACCCAAATGAGAAGCCTAATTGGATATAAAGATAGCAGGACAGGGAATTTGGAAAGCATTTGTGATATTTAAGAAGAGTATTGAGTAGTAAAACCAGAAATCATATTGCAAAGACCTAACAAACAGAAAGCAAGTAAAGAAGTTGAAATAGAGGGTAGACCAAAGAGTTAGGGCACGAGCTTGAAGGATAATAGAATCAAGGGAATGATTTTTTTACGTCTAAAAATTTATCAGTGGAAGTAGCTTGAGAGTTTAAAGCTGAGTGGGAGCACCCAGTGGAAGCGAAAAAAGAGAAGGGGAAACAATTTTAAGAAGGTAGGGGTAGGGTTGCCTGAGTTAAAGAAAACTACAAGATATTCAGTGAAACTTAAATTCCAGAACAGTAGTAATAATTTTTTAGCATAAGTATGTCTCATGAAATATTTGGGACATACTTGTAATAAAAAATTTTGTTGCCTTTTATCTGAAATTCCAGTTTAACTGCATGCCCTGTATCTCACCAGGCAATTCTAGGCTGAGGGAGGACAAGGAGCCCACGAAGGACAAGTAGGAAGGGGTGTGGACATGTCTGCTTTGACAGGATTGAGGAGACGACCAGTAAAGGGAAACATATTTCAGAGGAGAACATGAAGCCACTTTAGGGACCTCCAGAAATCATGTTCTGTGTTTTCTCAAAGATGAAGGTCAAGTTATCTGTAGAAAGTGAGTGAGTCAGAGGATAACAAGGAGATGTGATGGGGGCACGTAAAAGGTGGGATCATCGACCGTGGAGACTGGAAGGGGCAGCCAACTAGGGAAAGGAATGCCAAGAAGCGTGGAGGGCCCACTGGCTCTGGAAATGTCCACCTATACTGGAGAGAGTGAATAAAATGAAGTTCAAGGGGGAGCCAGGGCCAAATGCAGGACCTCAAAGACCATGTCATGGGGTTTACATTTCATTCCCACCAGATGACAGGAAGCCAAGTCAGTGAGAGGCTTTGCTGTTGTTTAAGCCCCCTCTGGCTACCTGTAGGGAAAGAAGTAAAGGTGAGCAAGAATAGATGTTTGGGGAGATTAGGTTAATGTTCAGGAAAAAGATGGAAGAAGCCTGGAGAGACTGAGAGAGGACACTGAAGACAGAATAAACAAGACTTGCCAATTAATTAGATTTGGGGAATAGATTAGGAAAAAGAGGTAAAGGAGAGATGTTTAAGATAATTCCCTAATTTCCAACACAGGACAAATGTGTAAAAGAAAGAACACTGAGATATGGAAAACAGGAGGAGAAACAGGATTAGCAAAAGGGACACCACACCCAGCCTTGGTCCCTCACATCCCTTAGGACCCTGAGAACAAGTAGAGATGGCCTCAGTTGTGGTATACCTACTCTTTGAGAATTTCAATGCTGAGCAATTCACATTCACATCTGAACTCTATAACAATGCTACTAGATGTTATTATCTCCATGTGGCAGGATAATATTTGGAATTATTAATTAGTTTTCTGTTTTTCCCCAACTAGTTCACTTTCTCCAACAATCCTAATTTAAGCAGCGAGACCAGTCAATACTCACTGCATTAAGGGACAGATCATACAGGATAGAACACAGAAGGAAGGAAGGAAAAAAGGAAGGAAGGGAGGGAGGGAAAGGAAAGGATATTCTAGTATTTCGCTTTAAAAATTCAATGTTCTTACAAGACTCAGGAGAACCTGGGCATAGGTTAAATGTTTGAATGGAATGAAATTTCAGAGCAGAGCTTTCCCTGGAGACTAGAAAGCTTTTTTTTCTGGCTAGGGAGAGGGAAGACAAAGACAGGCATGACACCCTGGATTTTTCTGGGCTCCAGAGTAGGGGTCCTGCACCTACCGTCCAGCAGAGCCCCGTGGAGACCATAAGGCCTTCAGAGATATATGTATAATGAGTCAGAACAAGAATACCTTAGCAGCACACCAGAGATTTCTGCCCTAGTCTTACCTGGAAGGAGCAACATTACTACATGGGTCTCACACAGAACATGGCATTATAAGAAAACCGCAGAATGCAATAGATCTACATGGAGAGGAGCAAGGGACACCCCAGGGGCAACCTGAGGTCAATGGGTGACCAAGATCCAGATGGGGAAAGATGAGCTCTCCCAAGGTGCTGACAGAAAAGTGAGGATCGTCCCTAATTTAGCTGTGACTAACTTACTGCAGACACCAACAGTATGGAGTCTTCTAATACATATAAAATTGTTACTGGAAAATTTTGAAAGTCACTTTTTTGTACAACTGACATGGATGAGCCGATGCACAGAGATTCAGCGCTACCGCTTACGTGCTGTAAATGGACAAACTCTGGGGAGCTGGGGAGCTGCTGAGTCTTTCCACAAAACTGAGCAAAGGGAGGAGCAGAGGGAAACACCCAGGTCCATCGCTCCAAAGCTCACCTGCTTCCCACCACCATGACTCGAGACTTGTGCTCTCGAGGAGAGCAGTTTTCACCCTCCAACCCCTCTTCTTTTTCTGAAGTGTTGACTTCCATTACCGATCAGCCTCCGAAATGGTGGGAGTTGTCAATGCCAACCACCAGGAGAGTACTTCCAGATCTCAAGACCTAAGAAGTCTTCCAAATTAGGAACTTTCTCTGAACAGTCAGTTACTGGGATGTGGTGGCTGTCAGAATCACTAGACCAAGAAATGCAGTAAAAACAACAATTTGCATTCTTAAAGCCCAGATAATGCCACCCGGAGTCAAACTGAGATTTTTATGCTGCCATTAAAGCAAAGTATCAGCAATCCCTCAGGGAAAGGGGAAACCAAGAGTTCAAAGGACACATTAGCAAGTTTCTCAATTAAATGCCAAGCAGTAACACAACTTTGTTTTTTAGCACCCTCTTACTTAGCCATTTAATTTTTCTTGAAAAAGAAAAGCAACCCTCTGGGGTGTGGAACCTAATGCCTGTCTAAGCAGACGGAGCTAATGCTTTCTCAGAGAGGCTACTGAGCAATATATCTGATTATGTCTATTTCTGAACAGGAAAATTGATCAATTAAGGGAAAAAGAAGTTTGCCAAGCCAAACACTGAGGGAAAAAAAAAATTTTTTTTTTTTAAGCTTCAGGCGATGCTCCTGCTGGGAGCTAATGAAAGTTCCACATAAGAAGTTAGATTCCAAATTGGAAGCCATCAGAGTTGTGTTCACTTCAGTCAACCAGAGTGAGGGACCGTGTCCTGGAAAGATGGAACAAGAGCGGTGTTTAAACTCATTCATGGAACTGCAGATGAGTTTACAGTGGGGCCCGGAGCTCTGCTGGCCTTGTAGGGAGTTTCTTTCCAGAACTGTCAGTCCTCAGAGAGCAAGGGAGGATGAGTGTGTCAGCTGGCCTTTGTGGGCCCAGCAGAGCACACCAGAGAGCTCCATGCTCTGGAAAGCACTAGGCTGTGTCACCTGAGCAGGTATCCTGCATCTACCCGCCGGCTGCGCCACTGGTGACCAGTTCCTTAAGCATGGAGGGGAGGACGCACAGGTTGACACAGCATACCACGAAATACTCTGGGCTATAGAAATGAGGGAGGCTCATACTTTGATCAAATCAAAGTGCATATCACCTGAATGCGAAGTCAGGGCCTCCAATCTCTTCTCACCATTGCCTTTCATCAGCACCTATCACGTGGTTAGCACGCAGTCCGTGAATGAATGGCCACAGAGACCTACCGGAGGTCAGTTACTCTAAAGCCCCAAGCACTAATAAACTGGGCGGTGGCATTGCCCTCCAGATAATAAATATCAACAGAGAAAGACAATGCAGCTGGAAAGGTCGGTGAGGACTCTGTGTCTGTCTCTCATGGGAGATCCTGGGAATAAGATAAAATCTTGCCTGTGAGAGTTGGTGAGTACTCTTGTCTAGAGAAGAGGAAAGGAGAGGAATGGACATAATGGTTTGTGACTTTAAGGCTCAGTCGGGCATGTCTCTCCCAGGACATCCAAACTGGCAAAGGCAAACTTTCTCTCCCAGTTGTCCCTGTGGCCTTGTACAAATGAATTAATAAGACTTAGAGCTCTTCTCAAACCACTCCACTCCTAGCCTCAAAGAGTCAAACAATTATTAGTTGTCTTTCCTCATCGGTGTTTCACACTCAATGAATTATTTAATTTCCCATATCTGAATTCTTCATATCAAGGCTAAACCCTGGTTAACTTTTGAGAACCTGACCCCTGGTCCTCTTCCCACTCCTCAAAACAAACAGAGCTGCTTCCCACTATGTTTTATTGTTCTGGAAAGTCAAGATGTACTAAGCCTCAGAGAGTGGAAGGTGCTGTCCCAAATCTCAAGTTAGGGATGGTCCTATCTTCAGGGAACTCACACACCAAGGTCAAGTTGTAGGCCTCACATCTGCTGCCAGTGATCCACAAATTCCTTTAACTTTCCCAATGAAAACTTGAAAATTAGCACCAATCATGACATAGGACCTTGTAATTGCAAAGGACACAGGTTCACCGGAGGGCATATCTCCCTTTTAAATGAGTTTGTGGGAACAGCCTCCCAGGGGTAGGGACGGGACTCCTGTCACTGAGCCCCATTGAGGCCTGGTCTGAATGTGCTGCCCACCGCCGACACCCCTCCCCCACAACCTCCCTGCCACCGTCTGACTTCGGTACAACAGTTTGGGAACCATATGGCAAAGGTTGAGGTCAGACGGATAAAAACGTTTCATTGCGCTGCAGAATGGTTAACAAACGCTTGAATGTAAATTTTAACACATTGTGAAACTGTGGCAAACCAAGCTGAAAAGGGACTTTAGTTATGGCAGGAAATCTGTTTCTCAGCTCCACCCCACCCCTTCCAGTTCATTACAGGTATTGTGGAGAGAAAATGAAGTTTTGTGTCCTCTCTTGGCAATCTGCACCCTGCTTTTCCGCCAGATTTCTAATGACTTTTCAATGATGATTTAAGAGGGTTTTTTGTGCCGGCAGGTTGTAAAGGGCTCCAGCTCCGCGCTGCCCTCCTCTCGGGCCCCCGAGACGTGCGCGCACGCAGTCCGCTCTCAGCGGGACCGGCTCCTGCCACTGTGCCCCAGTCTCGCTTCACCGCTCGCCTCCACGTCACAATGCTCTCTGGGGTCACGGGATCAATCTAGCGGCAAGAGAGACCCCTCCAGAGGTTAAGGCTTTATGCTGGGATTGGATCCATGGCAATTTGTAAACGTCCTTGGTGGCACAGCCACCCCCACCTCCAAAAATGAAACTTCCCACCCCCACCCCACCCCTCCGCAACCCCAGGCAGAAATTTGAATTGAAAACCAACTTTCTCTCTCAAGCCAGCAGCTGCCACTCAAAACACATGTGCACGTGCGCGCACACACACACTGGGGCAGTCCCAGTGGAAACGGCCTGAAAGCCTCTGCCCTCTCCCTTGAGGCCCAGAGCCGGGAAGCGCAGGGGTTTGCGGAAGCTCCCGGGGACATGACGGCTTTGGGCAGCAGGACCCTCGCAGGATGAGCGAGGAGCACCTAAACTGACTCTAGAGCTCACTCGGAGACCATTTCCTCAGCCAGACACCCGCCACTGCCCTCCCTCTGGCCGCTATTCTTCCCCGCTTTGCCAGAATGGGGTAGGGACAGGGGCAGGGCCACCTCTAGCCTTTAAGGGACTCATGTCCAAATCAGAAAGAGCATTTCTCCCCAAGCCCGCCTGGGCAATCTCACTCCCTACCAGGGCGCATGGTTGGCCAGCAGCACGAACTGGATGTCAGTCCCCACTCGTCCCCTTGGCCCTTACCCACCACAGGCACCCACGCAGTGCGCTCCTCCCTTCTCTGCTGCCTGCTTGTCTTCCGGAGAACACCTTCTCTCTCCTGCCAGAATGCCTGCTCCCCGCCCCCTCCAGCGGCTCCTGGGTACTGCAGGACGTGGAAATGGAGACACCAGTGCCCCACCAAGCCTTTTCACTGGCACCTCAGGCTAACCTGGAGTCACTGGGCCCTATTAGGCCCACAGTCCATATTAAACTCCATAGAATGTCTGAAAGAGGAAATTCGAGCCTTGGTTTTTCCAACCAAAAATAGGAATAAGAAAAAATCACCATCTTTTTCATTTTTCTCTTGCTCTTCCGGAAATGACACACATGCACCTGTCATTTTTCCTCTGAGCACACACATCTTGACACCCACCAGTGACAGTTCTCTACATCCCCAGGGCCTGCTACATTAACAGTGCATTTACTGATGAATTAAAATAATGGAGGACGGCAAGATAATCGGTATTTATCACTTGCCCATTGTTTACAGCAGTCTACTGGGCATTTGTCTGTTCTTTGATGAGTTGAATCCCTTTGCTACAATTAACTCACGGGTCTGGTAATTTCTAAAATCAAATTTCTTTCGAAAAGTTCCCCACTCAGTGACCTAAAATGTCCTTTAAATATCATGCAAATAGCATACGTTTCTATAAATATAAGATAAGAAAAAGAATACACTGGCCATGCCCAATATCGAAAATAAAATGGGTACAATGATTCCATTGAGAAAAGAACCCCCACTTTCCTGGGGAAGGACGTGATAATGAATAGGATTGATGGTATCAACATCAAGGCTCCTTTGCCCCAGTCTTTTGGCTCCCTTTAGTCAGGCAAACCTGGTAATTACCTAAAGACATTTTGCTTTCTTTCTATTTCCTACACACAAAAGGAAGGAGTTGGGTGATAGAAATTGATTGGAGTTGCTTTCTCTTCCCGGGAGGCTTCAAATTCTCTTATATTATCTGGAAGTGAAAAGGGGGGTGGGAATGGATCCTATGAACATGCAGTCAAAACTGCGAAGTTGAAATCTTCTACCCTCGAAACCTTTAAGATGAGTTCTTTGAAGACCTACATCAGATATCAACATTTACTCATTTACTGTAGAGATTTCTGAAGTTCCCAGCACATCTTGTGAGCTTCCCAACCAATCATTTTAAATTGGTCAACGAAGAAAAAAAAAAAAAAAAAAAGAACCCAGGCTCCTGAGTTGCTAGTGACTAGGTACACAGAGATGTGTGAGGCACTGAGTGGTATGAGTGGGGCCAGACCAGGAAAAGGAACACAGCACATGAAGCTGCATTCAGGGGCCAAATTATTTATGAGAAAACTTGTGAAATGGCTCTTTTCTATCTTGTTAATAATATTTGAATAGAAATGGAAACTTTTCAGCTTTTCAAAAAGCAGCCTGGGACCTTCCTCCACCCCTCCTGGATTCTCCCCCCGACTCACCTCCTCACCCCCCCATCAATGATTGATAGCCAAGGAACAGGCACTGTGACAGTCTCTTTCTTTGCTTTCTTAGCCTCTTTTTCCTCCTTTCTTCCCCACCAGGGGGAAAAAAATAGGCAAAAGGCAGTGGGAGGGGGTGAAGGGCCTTTCAACTGCAAGAAAGCTCCCTCAGCAGGGAGTGGGGAATTGAAGCATCCGTCAAGAGCACTTTGGAAGTGTTTGCCCTGGACTCCCAGGGGGGCTCCACTGATCCCCTCACCTCCTTCCCCTCGTGTGCCTTGGCTGAGCCCCAAGGTCTTATCCGGTTCTCCCCCTGTCCACATACCGCCAGCCTGCTGCCTCCTTCCCACTCTCCATGCTAACTGGAGGAGAGTGAAGCAGGACAGAGGGAAGAAGGCACCGGAGAGGCCGAGCAGGGCTGAGTGTGCTCTGAGGGCTTGCTGGGACTTTCACAGAGAGCTGGGGACTGGGGACAGGCGCCAGCTAGACTACCACCGCTCCTCCAGGCTGTGCTAATATTATTGCTGCCTGTAATTAAAATACAGGCCTGCTATAAAAAGAACTTTTCATTTAAAGGTTTGATAGAGATGCATTAAAGATCCCTATACATGAATGAATTCATAATGGCCAAATGACATATTTATGCCACGTACTTCGTTATGCCTTAGCTAACTCCATGATTCTAATTTATTTGCTGGTAAAACACCATCCCTGCTGATGTGCTCTGCTGAGTATACTTCTGTCAAATACCTAGTCAATAAATAGACAACATGACATATAAATAACAAAGCCCATTGTGGGCCACAGCTGTGGAGTTCACCTTCCTGGTGACAAAACCCTGAGCTGCTGGACCTCCCCCCACAACTAGCTCTGTGGGAGCATCTCCTGGAGAGACAGCAGGCCTCTCCCTTCCCCCATCAGTCTCTTAGCAACCTAATTTAACCACGAGGACATGGGCTTCACTTTCGGTTGACTTTGTGTCTCCCTATAACCTGACTTCCTTCAGGTTCAGGGACTCCGAGAACACACTCACCAGAACCACCACTGAGCCTCTATGACGACTGCCTGCAAGATTTCCCCGTGTTTCTGACTCCATACACCGTCGGCAGGCATCTTCCCAGTTCTAAACACCTACCAGCAGAGCTAGTGACCGTAGCTACCGCCACCGTTCACTGAACACTTACCATGGGTCAGGGGCTGAGGAGACCTCACTTCTGTGCCTTGGATAAAGCTTTAAATATCCATAGCTCCCCTGTGTTGATTAGAAAATGGCGCATTGAGAAACTAGAGTATCTTGCCCAAAGTTGTACAGCAGGATGGTGGCAGACACAGGACTTGGAACCCAGATCTATCTCCAAAGCCCACTCCCTTTATGGCACATTATGCTTTCTCTAAGAGTAATGCTCAATGGAAAAGAAGAAGAATTAATACTTTCCTGTGTTCTGTGCAACTTTTAAGTGCTTTATGTATACTTATTAATCTAATTAATGAGGTAGGGTCATTATCCCTATCCTACAGATGAGAAAGAAGCACAGAGCATGAGTAATTTTCCTAGCTGAGTCACACAGCTGGTTAATGGTGATATCGGGATTTGAACCCATGCAATTTCTCCACAGCCCGCACTCTGGATCAATATTTTGCTCACCCTGCAGACTACGAATCAGACCACGAGGGTACTTGTCTTGAGAATCCAGTGGCTTCTTCCAGAATTGAGAATTGGGGCCCGGGGGAGGGGAGGGTGGAGAGAGCAGAAAGAGGTGCCCAGAGATATATGGGAAAGCATGCTCTGCATATGTGTAAAGAGTAGTCATGGAACCTTCTTGGAATTTCTTCTCTCTTCCCACCAGCTCTTTTCCACATAACCTCTTGCTTCTTCCCTTTTCTTTTTCCTACTACCTGAAGTTGGGCCATATTTCACAGGTTAAAGACACAGTCCTCTGCCCTTACACCAGGCACCAGCTAAAGTTCAAAGATCTATAGGCTACACTCACTTCTGACCCACTCGCTACAAACTGGGGCATTCCCACTACTCCCTCAGGTTCAATACTTCACTAGAATGACTCACAGAACTCAGGAAATAAAACTGATTATTACAGTTTTATTATAACAAAAAGATGCAAATCAGAACCAATCAAAGGGGGGCGCCTGGGTGGCTCAGTGGGTTGGGCCTCTGCCTTCGGCTCAGGTCATGATCTCAGGGGCCTGGGATCAAGCCCTGGATCGGGCTCTCTGCTCGGCGGGGAGCCTGCTTCCCCCACCCCCCGGCCTGCCTTTCTGTCTACTTGTGATCTCTCTCTCTGTCGAATAAATAAATAAAATCTTAAAAATATAATGTGTGTGTGTGTGTGTGTGTGTGTATACAAAGAACCAATCAAAGGTAGGGACCTATAGTGTGACATCTGGGAGAATCCTGAATATGAAGCTTCCCTCCTTCTCAGGGATTGTCTCCCTCCCATCTGCTGTGGCAATATGAAAAAATATCACAAACCAGGGAAGTTCACCCAAGCTTCAGTATCCAGAGTTTTTACTGGGGTTTCATCACGTTTCAGCACTGATTAACTGATTAACTAAATCATTGTCCACTTGATGGAACTCAATTTCCAACCACTCTTGTCTTCCCAGAGGTTGGGCTGATATCACTGGCCCAAAACCCCGAACCTCTCATCACAAGATTGGTCTTGCTGCCATAGTCAGCCCACATCCTGAGTGACATCCTGAGTGACCTCATTATCAAAAATTATTAGGTGTGGTTGAAGGAACCCACCAAGAGTAACAAAGACATTCCTATCACTCGGGAAACTCCAGTGGTTTAGACACTACCTCCCAGGAACCAGGTAAAGAGCCACCCACATTCTTTATTTCACACCTATAATGCAAAATTGGGGCAACAAACACCTTTCTACAAATCGTGTGGTCACGTGCTGATAACAGAGCCAAAATGAGAAGCCAGCATAGATTCAATTTAATGACTACTGAAGAGTCAATCCAACTTTCATCTTAATGAAATTAGAAGGCTCATGCAGCAATCTAATCAGCTTCTCAGATAGATATTAACCATCAGATGACTGATTCTAATGTGGTTTGATCGAGTTATTTAGCATGCATACACTTCGTTGGGGTGTGAACCCTGGAGAGACTGTGAGAGATTCTAACCATTAATCTTTGCCAGTAGAATCTTCCCAACTTCTCTGGGGAGGAAATGAGAAGACAAAGGAGCTGGAAAGAAGATGTAAGGTCAAGTAATCCAACACCCTCATTTTACAGTTGGAGAAAATGAGGACAAATGTCTCAAGGAGTCCAGCCAACAAATTGTAGGATGCTGGGCAGTTCCTCTCCATCTGAGATTTATTCCTCAGAGTTTCGTCTTCAGCTCCCATCCTTGAAAAAGCCGATATTCCTCAGAGAGCAAACATATTAAGAAAGTGCAGCAACTCGGGCCACCTCTTGGAGCCTCCATTCCCTAATCTTCAAACAGCCTAATCTTTAGACTTGGGGGCCCCTGGATTCAGACACACCCACCCCGAGGCAGACAGGTAACATAACTGATTGAAGCAGGCAATTGGGAAACAATTAACAGTGGTGGGGCTGGGAAGAACTGGAAAATGGAAAGCCTTCATATTTGAATTGAAGAAATACACCCCAGCCCTTTGGCACAGGGTCCACAGTCTCTGACCTGGATGACCTCCCAGGTGCCTCCCAGCTTTCTGAATCAATTCTTCAGTATTTTCCTTAGCACAGTGTTTGTCAGACTTATTTCCTCTATGGCAGTTAGTCATGCCCAGAGAATCAAGGGAGTGGGCTCAGGAGGGGAAGGAAGGGAAAGTTCTAAACCGGAGGATACAGTCCCAACAGAGCAGCTGCAGGAACATGAGCTGCCCAACAGGAGAAAGAGTGAAGTGAGAGAGGAGAGGAAGACACGGTTTCTAAATTTCACAGTTGGCCCGAGGTGGTCCGTAAGGGAATTACTTGTGCAAACTCAGGCCACTGTCCAGGAGGCTCCACGCACGGCGGAAATGGGGCCCCTGGAACTACGAGGCTCACAGCTCGCACAGCGGTAGGCATCAGCCCCTGGTGGCCTGGCCTTTCAAAAAAGAAGCTCTGGAGACCTCCAGACTCCAGAAGAAATGCTCAGCTGCTCCCAGGCCTCCTGCAACGATTAACCCAATTTTGCTGCTTCCTGAACCACCCACTTTTCCTTCTGCTAAACCTCTCTGCCCTACAGGTATTTGACATGTGGGCTATTTTAGCAAGAAAAGGTTCAAGAGCAAAAGAAGGCTCACTGACACACACATGAGTGCGCACACACACACACACACAAGCACACACACACCCTCCCGAGCAAGCTTAGCATTGAGGATAAAAGCCTCTTCTCTCCTGAGGATTTCTCTTTCCCCCTTCTGAGGTGTCTGGCCCTGGGTATACTGAGTGGGAAGGCATAGGCAGGGGCTGCCCCCTCCTTGAACCCTCCTCAGGCCTGATTTACATAAGTTCCAGTCTCTTGACCCAGCTTCTGTCCCTTCTCCAAGATCTGCCACCATCCCCAGAACATCGCGTCCTCCACAGCCCACTCCTGGGCCCCCAAGCATTGACGGTTTCTCCCCAGAGCAAGGCAGGGCCTGGGAGGAGAGCAGCTTTGCAAGGAGTCGCACCTTCCTCCCTCCAGGAGGGAGCAGGGCTTCTCCCTCCACAGCTGCCAACACTCCTAATGTTATTGTGCGAGGGAGGCCCCCAAGACAGCTCTGGCAGGAGTGTATTCATAATTGCTGGCAACGGAGCTCCTGCAGCAACCCCCTCCGCCCCTCGGGGACTGTTTGCCCTTCTTCAGAGAGTCCTCCGCCACTGCTCTGCAGATGAACTCCAGTGTGAACAAATAGCTTGGAAGCACTGCGTATTCTTAAGAGCCCCCACATTTCCAGCAAAGCTCAGGGCCAGGTGTCAGGACAGAGGCGTTCTTGGCTGGCTCAGCCACCAACTGGGAGTTTAACCTCGAGCAGGTCAGCGGCCCTCTGCATTGCTTCCTTATCCGTACATTTCTAGGTCAAACAACCCAAGATGTTGTGAACATGACCCTTCACCATGTCCAGACCCCACTACTGGAGCCGAAAGTTCAGCCATCCCCCTGCAGCCGAGACAAGTGGCTGGGTCATCTCGGGGGCTCCCCAAGGCTACAACAGCTCCTTTACAGGCAAGCCCCCCTGCGGACACACAAACCAACCAACCAAAAGCCCCATCTCCACACTCCCCTTCCTCTCTTCCTAATTTGTCTCAAGACACAGGGCCTCGTCTCTGCACCCCACCTGGTCACTTCTCTTTGAGGCATATTTGGGCTCATGCCAAGCCCTTGCTCCTTCCAGCGCCTGAAGCAAGAAAAAGATCTTGGTGCCTACCCACCTAGTTCCATAAATAATTCAAAATAAATTTCCATTTTGGAAAGTGGCCAAAATATATGCTAAAATTCTAATTGTTCTTTTTTTTTTTTCCCCAAAAGTTTCTGATCACCCTTGTTTAAAACAGTTCATCAAGGTTCCAACTCTCCTGATCCATCTTACAGATCCATGCCCAATCGGTGGTGTCCCATGACCTCCTTCGATGAAAGCATGCCTGAGAACCTCTGCTCTTTGGCCCCCTTGCACCGCAAGGTGCAAGGTGCAGACACCTGACCAGCCAAGCCAATCAGAATTTTGACAGAGAAAAAGTCCAAAGTTAGAGACCAAAACCACGATAGCCCAACAGAGTTAGGAACTTAAGCCATAAGGTCGGAGCCGGAGCGCTTGAGGTGGTAATGACAGCCAAGGGCAAGGCAAGTTACAAGGGCTTGCAGAGGAAGGCAGGCTAGAGAGGAGAGAGCAGATGTACAGACAAGAGACCATGTGGCTCAGGAGAGAAAAGCCGTCAGTGCTGACAGCTTGTGGGTTCCTAGTTCTGGAAACTCGGCTGCAGTTCCTGGTATTAAATGCCCTGAGATTCTCCTGAATGCTGACAATGAATTCCCCCTCTTGCTAATCTTGTTCCCCAACATGTGGGCTGTGGAACAGCAGCAACAGGAGCACCTGGGAATTTTTAGAAATGCAGAATCTCTTGGCCAGCCCCAGAGGTACGCAATCTGAGCTACTCTATCTGAATGTGCATTTGAAAGAGATCCTGGGTTTTGTTTCCTTTGCCTTTGGTGACATATCTTGAAAGAAGTTGCTGTGGCTGATATCAAAGAGGTTACTGCCTATGTTCTCTTCTAGGATTCTGATGGATTCCTGTCTCACATTGAGGTCCTTTATCCATTTCGAGTTTATCTTTGTATACGGTGTAAGAGAATGGTCAAGTTTCATTCTTCTACATATAGCTGTCCAATTTTCCCAG
>PISX010016876.1:0-44949 GCA_004024625.1 Mellivora capensis | reverse complement strand
CTCTTCTCTTATTGATTTGTTCTATCACATTGATTGACTTGCGAATGTTGAACCACCCTTGTAAGCCAGGGATGAATCCCACCTGGTCATGGTGGATGATCTTTTTAATGTGCTGTTGGATCCTGTTTGCTAGGATCTTGTTGAGAATCTTAGCATCCATATTCATCAGTGATATTGGTCTGAAATTCTCCTTTTTGGTTTGGTCTTTTCCTGGTTTGGGGATCAGGGTAATGCTGGCTTCATAAAAAGAGTCTGGAAGTTTTCCTTCTGCTTCAATTTTTTGAAACAGCTTCAGGAGGATAGGTGTTATTTCTTCTTTGAAAGTTTGGTAGAATTCCCCAGGGAATCCGTCAGGTCCTGGGCTCTTGTTTTTTGGGAGGTTTTTGATCACTGCTTCAATCTCGTTACTAGATATTGGTTTATTCAGGTTGCCACTTTCTTCCTGGTTCAGTTTTGGGAGTTTATATTTTTCCAGGAATGCATCCATTTCATCTAGGTTGCTTAACTTATTGGCATATAACTGTTGATAATAGCTTCTGATGATTGTTTCTTACTTCCTTGGTGTTAGTTGTGATCTCTCCCTTTTCATTCATAATTTTATTAATTTGAGCTTTCTCTCTTTTCTTTTGGACTAGTGTGGCCAATGGTTTATTGATCTTATTGATTCTTTCAAAAACCAGCTTCTAGGGATGCCTGGGTGGCTCAGTTGGTTAAGCAGCTGCCTTCGGCTCAGGTCATGATCCCAGCATCCTGGGATCGAGTCCCGCATTGGGCTCCTTGCTCGGCAGGGAGCCTGCTTCTCCCTCTGCCTCTGCCTGCCACTCTGTCTGCCTGTGCTCGCTCTCTCTTGCTCTTTCTCTCCAACAAATAAATAAGTAAAATCTTAAAAAAAAAAAACAAACCAGCTTCTAGTTTCATTGATATGTTCTACTGTATCTCTAGTTTCTACCTCATTCATATCTGCTCTAACCTTGATTATTTCCCTTCTTGTGGGTGGAGTTGGTTTAATTTGTTGTTGATTCTCCAGTTCTTTAAGGTGTAGAGGCGGCTGTTGTATTCTGGATTTTTCAAATTTTTGAGGGAGGCTTGGATGGCTATGTATTTCCCCCTTAGGACCACCTTTGCTGTATCCCATTTGTTTTGGACCGATGTGTCTTCATTCTCATTGGTTTCCATGAATTGTTTAAGTTCTTCTTTGATCTCCTGGTTGATCCAAGCATTCTTAAGCAAGGTGGTCTTTAGCTTCCAGGTGTTTGAATCCCTCCAAAGTTTTCCTTGTGGTTGAGCTCCAACTTCAAAGCATTGTGATCTGAGAATATGCAGGGAATAATCTCAATCTTTTGGTATTGGCTGAGTCCTGATTTGTGACCCCGTATGTGGTCTATTCTGGAAAAGGTTCCATGTGCATTTGAGAAGAATGAGTATTCTGTTGTTTTAGGGTGGAATGTTCTGTATATATCTATGAGGTCCATCTGGTCCCATGTGTCATTCAGTGCTTTTGTTTCTTTATTGATTTTCTGCATGGATGATCTGTCTATTACTGAGAGAGGTGTGTTAAAATCTCCTACTATCATGTATTCATATCAATATGACTCTTTATCTTGATTAATAGTTTTCTTATGTAATTGGCTGCTCCCATATTGGGGGCATAGATATTTACAATTGTTAGATCATCTTGGTGGATAGTTCCTTTAAGAATGATGTAGTGTCCATCTGTATCTCTGACTACAGTCTTTAGTTTAAAATCTAATTTATGTGATATGAGAATCACTACCCCGGCCTTCTTTTGAGGCCCATTGGCATGAAAGATGTTTCTCCATCCCTTCACTTTCAATCTGGGTGTATCCTTAGGTTTGAAATGTGTCTCCTATAGACAACATATGGATGGGTCTTGTCATTTTATCCAATCTGCAACCCTGTGTCATTTTATGGGCTCATTTAGGCCATTCACATTGAGAGTGACTATTGATAGATACGTTTTTATTGACAGCGTGTTACTTTTGAAGTCTTTCTGTAGATTGTCTCTATATTTCTGTACAATGATATTCTTGGGGTTTTTCCTCTTTTATAGAACCCCCCTTAATATTTCCTGCAGTGTCGGCTTGGTGTTTGCAAACTCTTTTAAGCCTTGCCGGTCTTGGAAACTCTATATCTTCATCCATTTTGAATGTCAGTCTTGCTGGATAAAGTATTCTTGTTTGCATGTTCTTCTCATTTAGTGCCCTGAATATATCTTGCCATCCCTTTCTGGCTTGTCAGATTGCTGTGGACAGATCTGATGTTATTCTGATGGGCTTTCCTCTGTACGGAAGGAGCTTCTTTGTCCTAGCTGCCTTCAGGAGAGTTTCTCTAGAATTATAATTCCTCATTCTTACTATCAGGTGTCTCGAGGTGTTTCGAGAATCTAAAATCTTGGGGGCGGGGACCGTTCTGCCTCTAGTACATGAACGCTGTTTCCATTTGCGATATTTGGAAAATTTTCATGAAGAATGTGTTCGACAATATCTTCTAGACTTCTTTCTTTCTCCTCCCCTTCAAGTATTCCAATAATTCTGACATTGGAACATCTCATGGCATCATTCTGTTTTTGTGGCTTCTAAGCTGTTTGTTCCAGGCTTCCTCCTGATCCTTTCTATCTGTTTGTCCTCCAGATCACTAATTCTATCTTCTGTTTCAGTTACCCTAGCTTTTAGAGAATTTAGATTAGATTGGAACTCATTGAGAGCCTTGTGAGCATCATCCCTGGTGGCTTTCAGTTCTTCCCTAATATTGTGAACACCATCCCTGGTGGCTTTCCGTTCTGCCCTAATCAATTCTGTTTGGTCATCCATGGCTTTCTCCAACCTAGCTACTGCCTGGATAATTGTTAGCCTGAATTCCCTTTCTGACATAATGTCTATGTCGGTAGCCATTAGCTCTGTTGCAGAAGGCCCATCCTCTGAATTTTTCTTCTGTTGGGCATTCCTCCTCCTAGTCATTTTGGTGAGAGATGGCTGAATGGTTGTAGCTAGATGTATCCACCTTGGTGCAGTGAAGGTGCACCCTGGAATGCTTCTGAGCAATCAAGAGTCCCCACCCAAATAAAAGAAAAAAAGAAAGAGAGAAAGCAGAAAGAGAGAGAGAGAGAGAAAGAGAGAGAGACAGGAAAAAGAAAGAAGAATAAAAGAGAAGGCTCAGCCCAAATGGGCCCCAATGTAAGGTTTGTGAAGTATACAAACAAATACAGACAAACAAAAAAGACTGGTAAAAGTATATGACAAGAGAAGAAAAAAATATGTACATTTATATAGAAGCAAAACAAAGAAAGAAACATACAAACAAAAAAAAAGAATCTTGTCAAAAAGAACCATAAGTATAAGATTTATATACTACCAGGACAAACACAAATAACAAAAATACTGGTAGGAGAAAAATATGGGAGAGTGGTTGTAAATTCTCAGTGTGGGCCAGGAAGGTTATTTTGATTCTTCCTGGATGTATCTTGATATCTTTTTTAAAGGACACAACTTTCCCAAGATAACAGGGGATTAAAAATTGGTTTACCTATAGGGGTAGCATTGATTGGGGAAAGGGGATTACCTTAAGTTTAACTCTATATGAATATTAGCAAATAAAAGTAAAGAAAAGAATGATCTAAACTAAAGTGAAATTTTAAAAAAAATTTAAAAATAGAAAAGCAAAAGAAAAACATTGGTATATGTATCAAAAAGTTCAGGTTAAAAGGTTATTATGGAATTTGATGTACTGGACATCTCACTGTGATGGTAAATAGACTAAAAAAAATCTATATAAATAAATTAAAAATGTTAAAAAAATTAAAAAATGAACCAGAATAGTGGGAAGGAATTAAAAACTAAACGTTGTATCTATGAAGTAGTAGTGATTGTTGTCTTCTTGTCAGGTTGGCTTTCTGGGGGAGGGGCCTGCCGTGTGGGTTTTCAGGCAGTGTTTCCTGATTTAAGTCCTCCCACGCCCCTCCAGGGGGTGGGCTCTGAGGAAACTTGGCCTTCAGGCTTTTGTTCTCTGGAGGTTTTTATGTCTATTCGTTTGTTGTCTCTCCCCTTGGCAGCTCCCGATGGTTACTGGAGGTTTAGAGAAAAGCAAACTGCACCCAGACTTCCCTCCCAGAGAGAAGCCCCAGTCCGTTCCCCTCTGGGTGCTGCAGAGCAGGTTCCCAGCCATGATCTCTGGGGATACCTGTGTGTCCTGCTTGTACTCAAAACCACAACAGCGGCAGGTGTCTGGGCAGCTCCAGACTGCCAGAGAGGTTCCAAGCAGAGAATGCACACTGAGATTTTCCTGTTGGCCCGGGCTGGGAGCGCTCAGACTTTCCGGGTCCTAGAGTACCGGGCTGGCGACGCCGCGTGCCTCTCTCAGGGGAGGGGGTGGAGCGCGTCTCAGGCTCTGCTACCGCGGTGTGGCGCACATGTGGGGACTGCAAAAAGGCTGTTTCTGCCCCGTGAGGGTCCCAGCCCCTGCCGCATGCCAAGCACCCTTAGGAGGTCTCCTCGAGGCTCAGGGACCAAGACCTGGTTTCTCCGCTGCACTCTCTCTGGCTCAGCGCCAGGGGTGTCTGTCCTCCGTGGGGGACTTAAGCCCCTGTCCCTAACCATTCCAATTCCCACAGTTTCCTCCTGTGATCCTTTGCTCTTTTTGAGTGCTTTCTATCAGACTTCAAGTTAATGCTGGTCTCCAGTCATAGGACACTCTTGCATTGGGATATTACTTCCCAATGCATCTCCTCTGGTGGCTCCCTCCCCCTTTTGTTTATCTTCTGATACCAGTCCGGTGTTCCCACTCCACTTTACCTGCCCACTGGCATCTTCTGCCCCCATAGAGATCCTGACATGTAGAATTCTGATCTCAGGCTGATTTCACGGGTGATTGGAGTTCCTTGGTAGGTAATCAGCTCACTTTAGGGGACAGGTTGAAATGGTGCCTCCTCCTAGTTCCCTGCCATCTTGTCCCAGCAGAAAAAAATATTTTGAGCACAATCTAAAGATCAGTTTTGAGGATGCTCTAAAAGAAAAGACAAAATTAAATACCAAGAACAGTTTGGCTCAGAGAGATCTATGGACTTCTTACTGCGAAAAGTTGCCATCAACCCACACTTCCCCATGATAGTGCCTTGTGTCTTTGGCTCCCAAGAAACCAAGAAGAACCTGGCTGGCTAGATGTCCTCATTGCCTAAATGCTGAGAGGACAAGGAAACAAGGAAACAGTGGGAAATGTGGCATGTACCTAAGCAGGGTGATCTGCTGCATCTATACTACAATCCCTAGAGATAGTTATCATTCCACCTTCCAAACCTAGCCATCATTTAAGGGAGCAACAAGATCTGTGAATCTACAGAGAAAAAAGACAACACATTTATGTTTCATCTGTTAGAGTGAGGAAATTTAGGTAGAAAAAACTATATACATCCAGTGAAATAAGATTGAGGGAGATACATGAAAGGCTGAAAAAAATTTTTAGAATTATTTCAGTGAATCAGATTAAATTGTACAGTTAAAAAAAGGAAATTTTTGGTATCTGAAATACAGTTCCCTAATAAACAATGAAATAATTAATGGAAAAGAGAATTAAAATTTGAGTTCTAAGTGCTCTAAAATATCAAGTGCAAAACATATCTTGGAGTGTTAAGGTAACAACATAGTGGAAAAGATAAGAAATATGGATAGGATTTGGATCAAGGAGACCATAGTTTTGGAAAGAAAAACAAAAAACAAAAAACAAAAACTTCCGGTGATATTAAAGTCCAGAAACTGCTAAAAAAAATCAATAAAATTATAGTTAATAATATCATTGTGTATAGAACAGTTTATGAGCTGGGAGTCTTCAAAACAACAGTAAAATGAAGCTCAGAGTCATGTCGTTAAAGGACAGCTTATATGTATATTGGAAAGTATGAATCTTTATAATTATTAGTTATTGGACTGGGGTTTCTCCAGTGACAAGGGATTGGTCAAAGTGGTTATCTTCTGCCATTTTTGAAAAGCAACTTAGGTTTTGTTTATAATTTTCAGAGGCATTTACAAGAAACAACCCAAGATAAGTTTTCTTATGTTATAAGATATGCTAAATTAGGTTTTGCTTTACTAGTTTTGTCTGCTTGGGGAATTTTCAAGTCTGGTTCCCATTTTGTATTTTATTTTAACAGAGATGATAATTAAACACATAGTGAAGGTAATTTTCTCTGAGCCAAATAAGGTTCTAAGCCTGTGGCTTGAATGCACCTGAGCATAGATTGTGATATTCTGAAAATGCAGTCATCTTCTTCTCCCCTTCTCCCTCCCCCTCCTCTTCTTCCTCCTTCTTCTTCTTCTTCATCATCATCATCATGCTACAGGCTCTAGAAAATTTAAAACATTCCTGCAATATCTTTGGCATTTCTCTCATTAAGGGTAACTCTAATTCCCCTCCTTGAGTGTGTAGGAATGTAGGCCGACCTTAGGAATTTGCTTCTAATTTTTATAATAGGTTAAGAATGGCATTATGTGGTTTTTCATGCTAGATCATAAAAGGCCATATACCTTATGCTTGGCCTCTCTTTTCTCTCTCTCTCTCTCTCTCTCTCTCTTTTTTTTTTTTGGAACATGTGCCTTTGAAATTAAGAAGTCCAGCTACCCTGAAGCAGCCATTCTAAAGAGACCACATGGGGAGTCTACATAGGGATAGAGAAAGATGCATAAGGAGGGACTCTTCTAGACTCTTGTTTGAGTTTTCACATTGTCAGCTTCCAAGAATCAATAGGTAGTTGAGTAAGCCTTCCATTACTTAATCCCTCAGCTTTCCATAAGCTCCAGGCAATACCAAGCAGAGCAGAGATGGGCTGTCCTTATCAAACCTAGACCCAAATGCAGATTCAATAGAAGAATAAGTACTGTTGCTTTAGTTTTGGAGTGCTTTATTTTGCAGCCATAGTGAGTAGAACATGAATTTCTAAGGATTATTTAATTAACAGTGTTTAAGAAAATAAATCAGTGATGCTACCCAAATGACAAATGAATCAGAATGAGACTTTGACATGTGGGAAGATGAAAAGGAAACAGTTGTAAGTGGTGAAATATATATTCTGCAAATATACAGTGAGGTATACTTAAAGGTACCTTTTCTAAAAAATGTGCTAAATAGGACTTTAGAAACAGAAAAATGACACTGTGAGTGACACATCTGGGTAACTAAAAGTTGGAGGGGGTAGGAAAATACAGAGAAAAAAGGCTTTCTAAATGTTTCAGAGAATGAGAAGAAAAGAGAGAAGAGGAATAGAGAGAGAGGAGTCAATGAAAATATTCCAGACACCTAAGCTTCTTTATTTGGGAGAAATATTTAAGTATTTTGTTTTAAATTATAATAGAGAAATATGTGTTATTTTTGAAAGCTGATAAAGGGAAGGTGACCAGTAAATAAATAAAAGCATAAAGTAGAACTTTCAAAATAACATTGGGAAAAAAACAAATCAGGGAAAATAAGGTGAAGAAAAATAAAATAATCAACATAAGATAAGGCCATTTCTCTAAACTTGAGCCATATAACTCTTACATAATTAGATAGATAGCTTACTAATTAAAACCCTCTTAAATACTGTTTATAAAAACTGCATATGAAACAAAGTTACAATGAAATAATTTATTTTATTTATCTATTAATTTATTTAACCCTGAGATCATAATCTGAGCCAAAATCAAGAGTCTGATGCTTAACTGAGTGAGCCACTCAGGTGCCCCATCATGAAAGATCTTAAAACAAAATGATAAGCAAAGAGAGACTAGGCAGAGAGAAATAGAGAGAATGAGGAGTAGGGGAAATAATAGTGATTAAGAATGGTAGTATAAATATTAGGTTGGTGGTATTTAAAATAAATTCTAAAAGGGAGAGTAGGATTTTTAAAAAAAGAAGTATAGTTTTAGCTCCCACTGTTGTAAACCTGTATATATATATAAATAACAAGGCTGTTAACTAAACAAGGCAAAGATTATTGGTAATTCGAGAAAAAGCTGCTTAAAATATAGCTAAATAATTAATTTTTATTTCCTCCTCAACTTTTGGAAAAGCTTAAACTTTTTAGTGCCTCCCAGCTTAATTTTCTTCTACTCAGAGCATCAACCTCTATCCTTAGTGCTTCCTGATAGTCCTGGAACATAGAAGCTCTCTTCTCCCCACCTCTCCCATCATATCCCTAGTCAGTGTAAACCAGGTCGGATTCTTAAGATGTACAAAGCTAGTTATAGTTTGGGCAGGGAGCTGGAGAAAGGGACTGCTAACATCAGTTTACTTCTTCTTAATAACTTGCCTTGGTGTATATGAGTAGAATCAGTGAATCTAATTCATTCAGAAGGATGCTTTGGGGATTGTTATGCATTGCATTGGGAACTTTGGCATTTTAAGATGATGCTTTAATGGTTTTTAATTCTCTACAGGATATAAAAGAGCAAAGCTTCAAATAATTGAAATACAGATAACATGATAATTAACAAAACATCATTTTGATTATAATGTTTAATAGAGATTTTCTTTTTTAACTATTGTAATCTTAATACACTTTAGTAAAAATATATTTGTATGTTTAATCTCTCCTTAATAATTGAGGATACTATGTATATCCTCAGACTTACTACTCTTCATATTAGAACTGAATGTATATTGATTCCAAAGATGCCAAAAAGTTACCTGTAATACATTATCATTGAGTTGTGAAATATTTTTCTATTAAAGGAGGATATGAATCCTGCAGAAATTGCAGAGAAGACATTATATGGTTGTGAAAAAATACTGACTTCTCCAATGAAAATTAGTAGGCTTTATTCTTGGTTTATAACTCCTGGGATATCTTAGAGCCATAAACCCACCTGATTGGTGGCCTTATTTAAAGAAAATTTTTTGTTTTTGTTTTTTAAGAACAATATGCAGGGATGCCTGGGTGACTCAGTGGGTTAAGCCTCTGCCTTTGGCTCAGGTCACAATCTCAGGGTCCTGGGATTGAGCCCCACATGGGCTCTCTGCTCAGGAGGGAGCCTACTTCCCCCTGTCTCTCTGCCTGCTGCTCTGCCAGCTTGTGATCTCTCCGTCAAATAAGTAAATAAAATCTTAAAAAAAAAAAGTACAATATGCAACTTTTCTTCCTGCCCCCTTTTTTTTCCTGAGCAACCACCATATTGTTTTCCAGTAGCTCTTCCATTCTTTTTAATTAAATAAATTTGACATGTAACAGTGTGTAAATTTAAGGTATATGGGATGTTACACTTTGATACATTTATACATTGTAATATGATTGCCAATGTAGCATTATTTATCACATTATGTAATAATAATGTTGCCTATATTCATTATACTGTGCATAGGAGCTCTATGGCTTATTTACTACATGTTACAATTTTGTACCCTTAAACATCATCACTTCTCTCCCTCACTTCATCCCCTGGTAACCACCATTTTATTCTTTTTGTTGTATAGATTAACTTTTTTTTATTCCACATATAAGTATTATAATTCAGGACTTGTATTCTTTTGTCTGGCTTCCCTTGCTTAGCATAATGTGTTCAAGGTCTATCCATGTTGTCACAAATGGAAGGATAACCTCCTTTTTCATGGCTGAGTTATATTCTATTGCATATATGTACCATACCTTATTTTATACATTCATCCATCGATGGGCATTTAGATTTTTTTCTATCTATATCTTAGCTATTGTGAATAATACTACAATAAGCGTGGAAGTGCATACACATTCTCAAAATCCTGTTTTCTTTTCCTTTGTGGAAATTCAAGGTAAATTCCACTTTACCTTGAAGTGGAATTACTGCACAAGATAGTAGATCTATTTTTAATTTTTTGAGGAACCTCCATATTGTTGTTTTACATAGTGGTTGGACCAATGTATATTCACACCAACAATGTATAAGGTTCCCCTTCTCATCATATCCTCATCAGCACTGTTGTTTCTTATCTTCTTGATGGTAGCCATTCTAACAGGTGTAAAGTAATATCTCACTGTGGATTTGATTTGCATTTTTCTGATGAGTAATGATGAGCATTTTTTGTGTGTCTGTTGGCCATCTGTATCTTCTCTGGAAAATTTCTATTTAGGTGGGGGTTTTTTGCCCATTTTTATATTAGATTGTTTAATTTTTGTTGTTATTAAGATGACAGAGTTCTTTATATATTTTGGATATTAACCCCTTACTCAATATATGTTTTGCAAAAATTTTCTCCTATTCTGTAGGTTGTCTTTTGATTTTGTCAATTTTTATTTTATTTAATTTATTTTGTACATATATATACGTGTGTGTGTGTGTGTATTTACTATGCAGAAGCTTTTGAGTTTGAGTTTGATGTACTCCCATTTATCTGATTTTTGCCTTTATCGCTTATACTTTTGACACCATGTTCAAAAAAATCATTGCTAAAACCAGTATCTATGAACTTCTTTTCTGTTTTCTTCTCGAGTTTTATGATATCAGACTTATGTTTAAGTCGCCAATCTATTTTGAGTTAACTTTTGTGAGTGGTGTGAAATAGGGGTCCAGTTTCATTGTTCTACATGTGTTTCTCCAATTTTCCCAGCAACATTGTTGAAGAGACTACCTTTTTCCTCATTGGGTATCTTTGGTTCCTTTGTCAAGTATTAGTTGACCATACATGCTGGGATTTAATTCTGGGTTTTCTGTTTTGTTACACTGATCAAAGTGCTTATGTTTTGCTAGTACCTTCCCATTTTTATTGCTATGACTTTTTAGTAGTTTGAAATCTGGAAGTGTGATACCTCCAGCTTTGTTGTTTTTACTCAGAATTGCTTTGGCTATTTGGGATCTTTGGGGTTCCACACAAATTTTTAAGATTATTTCTTTTATTTCTATTAAAAATGTCTTTGGTTGGGATGCCTGGGTGGCTCAGTTGGTTAAGCAGCTGCCTTCAGCTCGGGTTATGATCCCAGCATCCTGGGATCGAGTCCCACATTGGGCTCCTTGCTCGGCGGGGAGCCTGCTTCTCCCTCTGCCTCTGCCTGCCACTCTGTCTGCCTGTGCTCGCTCTCTCTCTGACAAATAAATAAATAAAAAATCATTAAAAAAAATGTCTTTGGTATTTTGGTGAAGATTATATTGAATCTGTAGATGGCTTTCAGTAATATGGCCAATTTTAATGATTTTAATTTTTCCAATCCATAAGCATGGGATGTCTTTCCATTTATTTTTTTCTTCTTTAATTTCTTTCAGCAAAGAACAAAGCTGATTTGTTCCTTTATTATGTTTCATGTCTCTCCTCTATATTCATATAGGTCTATAATTTTCTTGTGGAATCTTTACCTGGTTTTGATATCAAGATAATGTTGGCCTTGTACAGTAAGTTTGGAAGTGTTCCCCCCTCATCAATATTTTAGAAGAGTTTGAGGAGCATTGGCACTAATTCTTCTTTAAATGTTTGATAGAACTCCAGTGAAGGCATCTGGTCTCAGAGTTTTCTTTGTTGATAATGTTTTGATTACTAATTCAATCTCTTTTCTTGTTATCAATCTGTTCAGATTTTTTATTTCTTCCTGATTTAGTCTTGGTAGGGTTTGTTCATTTTGTTTTACAAATGTATCAGTTTCTTCTAGGTTATATAATTTGTTGGCATATAATTTTTTCTAGTAATCTCGTGTTATTTCATGCATTTCTGTAGTATCTATTTTAATGTCTTTTGTTTCATTTCTAATTTTATTTGAATCTTCTCTATTTTTTTCTTAGTCTGTCTAAAGGTTTATCAGTTTTGTTTAACTTTTTAAAAAAACAGTTCTTAGTTTTGTTGACCCTTTCTATTTTTTTTGTTTCTTTTGTTTTCTATTTCATTTATTTCCCCTCTGATCTTTATTATTTTCTTCTTTTTGCTAACTTTTGGCTGAATTTGGTCTTCTTTTTCTAGTTCCTTGAGTATAAAGTTAGGTTCTTTGAAATCTTCCAGATTTCTTATAATATGTGTTTATTGCTATAAACTTTCCTCTTAGAACTGCTTTAGCTGTGTCTCACAATATTTATATTATATTTCCACTTTTATTTGTTGTAAGATAATTTTTTAAAATTTCCCTTTTAATTCCTTTTTTGACCCAATGGTTGTTTGGAAGTATGTTGTTTAGTTTCCATGTATTTGTAGATTTCTCACTTTCCTTTTGTTTTTGATTTCTAGTTTCATGCCCTTGTAGTCAGAGAACACAGATGGTACGATTTCAGTCTTCTTAAATTTGCTAAGACCTGCTTTGTGGTCTATCATTTGATCTATCCTGGAGAATGTTCCATGTGCACTTGAGAAACTTGTGTGTTCTTTTGCTGTTGGATGGAATGTACTTTATATATCTACTAAATCCATTTATTCTAAAGTGTGGCTCAATTCCAACATTTACTTTTTGATTTACTGTCCAGATGATCTAGCCACTGTCTATAATTACTATATTGTCTATTTCTACCTTAAGACATGTTATTGTTTACTCTACATATTTTGGTGCTTGGGTATTGGAAGCATATACATTTACAATTGTTATGTCTTCTTGATGTACTGACACTATCATCCTGTAATGACTTTATCTTTTTTTACTCTTGTTGTCTTGAAGTCAGTTTTGTCTGATATAAGGTAGCTAGTGCTGCCTTCTTTTGGCATTTATTTTCTTGGAATATTATCTTCAATCCTTTCACTTTAAGAACTCAGTGTGCCTTTAGAGCTGTGTCTCTCACAGGCAACATATTGTTGGGTCATTTTTTTAATCTTTCCAGCCACTCTTTGCCTTTTGTGTGGCAAATTTCTTCCATTGACATTGAGGGTGATTAGTGACATGTAAGGATTACTACTGTCATTTTACCTTCTGCCTTCTAATTTGTTTGTTTTTATTTTTGCTTGTGTCACTCCATTGTTTCTTTTTCCTTTTGTTTCTGTCTACCTTTGTAAGTTAGTGGCTTTCCATGCTGATTTGTTCCTTTATTATGTTTCATGTCTCTCCTCTGAATTTTTACTTTGCAGCTGCAATGAGGGTTATAAAACATTTCATAGCTTAAATGTCCTTTTTCTGCTGACAGCAACTTATCTTTATTTACTTATAAAAAGCTCCATTCTTCTGTGTTTTCAGCTTGAATATCTCCTTTCAACATGTTTTGTGAGGCAGGTCTCGTAGTTGTGACTTCCGTCAGCTTTTGTTTGTCTGGAAAAGCCTTTATTTCTCCTTCATATCTAAAGGATAACTTTGCCAATAGAGTATTCAAGGCTGACAGTTTTTAATCTTTCAGTATTTCCCATATGTCACTCTACTGTCTCTTGACCTGAGAGTTTCTGTTGCAAAATCTGCTGATAACTTACTGGGGGTTCCTTTGTAGGTTACTGTCTTTTTTTTTTCCCCATGGCTGCCTTTAAAATTCTTTCTTTACCATTGACTTTTGACAGTTTTACTATAATGTATCTTGAAGACAGTCTTTTTACATTGAGATGATAAGGTGCCTATTGGGGTACCTGGGTGACTCTGTTGGTTAAACATATGCTGTTGGCTATGGTCATGATCCAGGGGTCCTGAGATGGAGCCCTGCATCTGTCTCCCTGCTCAGTGGAGAGTCTGATTCTCCCTCTCCCTCTGCCTGCCACTCCCCCTGCTTGTGAGCTCTCTCTTTCTCTCTCGTTAAATAAATAAATAAATAATAAGTAATAAAATCTTTTAAAAAAAATAAGGTGTCTATTGGCTTTGTGGACTTGTATGTTCAGTTCCTTTTCTAGGTTCAGGAAGTTCTCACTATTTTTCTTTAAATAAACTTTGCCTCCTTCTCCTTCTTTTCACTTTCTGGAATACCTACTATTCTTACATTGGCTTTTCTAATGGAGTCTGATAGCTGTTGTACTGTTTCTTCACTTTTTAGAAATCTGAGTCCTGTCCCAGTTTCCCCTAAATTATTTCTACATTCTTTTTTTTCTTCTATATACTGCACATATTTCTAGATTCTTACCTTCCAGCTTGCTATTTTTTTCTTCCATCTAATATGCTCTATTTCTAAAGCATTTTAGTGCATTATTCATCTTATTTCTTTTTCTTTAGCTCCAGAATTTCTGTTTGGTTCTTTTTTTTTTTTTAATTTTAATTTCTTTGGTAAAATACTCCTTTTTGTTAATTTTGTTCTTGAGATCATTGTATTACCTTTATGAACTTTCTTATAGCTTGTTGAATTTCTTTATCATAGCTATTTTGAAATCCTTATCAGTTAGGTAGCAATATGCAGTGTCTTTTGGTTTGGTTGCTGGAAAATTATAATTCTCTTGTGATTCTGTATTACCATGATTTCTCATGATTGATGAACGATGCCTCTGTCACTGTATTTGAAGTAGTGACTATTCCTTTCAGTTAGGCAAGGTTTTGTTTATTTTGATTCTAACAGTTCAACAGGTTGGTAATTTGGAGCCTTCCTTTTATTTTCCAGAAGGTAGTACTAGCATACGTTTTTGGTTTCTCTTACCAAAGCTGACTTCTGCTAAGGTTGAGGAGCATATGCATAAAAAAAAGCTGCTGGGGAGTAAATGGTGACAGCAGAGTGGGAGAGAGTATGTACTAAGCACTTGGAACTTTGGGTGTGTCCATACTTTATGAGCAGACCCTTTAGTCGGGGATCATAGAGGTCCATGGCTGGTTCTCTTGCCAGAATTCCTGGACAGACAGGAGACACTTTTTTCAGTTCTCTTTTTCAGTTCTCTTTCCTTTTTTTTCTTCCCACACAGTCACTGCTGTCTCAGAAAGAGCAGTAGGTCCTTCCAGCTGCAGAATGTGGGCCAGGCAAACCTCCATGCATTGCCTTTGCCCTTTACCTACTCTGCCAGAAAGTTTGTGCTATTTTACTGCTGAGTGTTCTGCTGTCTTCTCTGCTACCAGTACCTCTGCTGCTACCAACTCTACTTCCACTCCTCTTGCTCTGCAGCCTCCTCCATAGTCCAAACCACTCAATTTTGGGTGCACAGATGGATATCTTGAGTGTCTTACTATGCTGTGGAGAGGTGCTTTATTTCGGTTATGGATGTCTATAGAGTTGTAAATCTAAGGGGAAAGAATAAAGGAATGGTCATGTGGTCGTGATGCTGACATCACTCCCCCTTCCTTGTTTTTGGAAGAGAAAGACTATTCTTATAAAATTGGGAGTGGTCAATTACCCTCTTTTCTGTTTTAACTCAAGGACCAATGGGTAAATATCTCCCATATGAAAGTCACTGAGCTAATGTGCTGGACTCTGCCAGGACATAGAAAAAAGAACTGGGAACATATAACAAAAGTGAGATAAGGAGTGCAGAAGAAATATGGCAAAGCTATATGAATTTTCTATGCTTCTGGGAAATAATGCAGTATGTTGGTTGGGGTTAAACAATCAAGGTGATAACTTAGTTTCAAAATGAGGAAGACTGATTCTTAAAAACTGGGATGGCTCTTTTAATAACTGAAGGTGACAGGAAAAAAAATGTATGGAATGAAATTGAGCTGCCACTAAAGATAACTGCCAATCAGCAGAAAAGCATGACGGATGAGTAACAGATCAGAGTTAGAAGTTATTGGAAAAATAAAATTTCTCCATGTTTATACCCCTATGAGTCAAGTCTAAATTGACTATACTTATTTGTGCTATCTCTTGTGATTTGTATCTTGGTCCTAAAAATAAGTGTCAAAACAACTCTAATTAATTGTGGTCTGGGGTTCTCCTTCTGAGAGGCATTATTGGTCATTGATGAGTGGAAATGACAACTCCAATATATAGACTAATTGTTCCCATCACTTGTGGAATAAACTAACACCTAGGGAGGGACAACATGTCACTCTTTGGATTACAATGCTGGCAAACATATATCAAAATTACTATAGTGGGAAAAAATTGAATTTGTAAACATAAAGAAGCATTAGGCAAACTTACAGTTCTGCATTTGTGAGTGTATGTGTGTGTTTGTGCACCTAATGACTTTTTTTTAAATTTTTTTTTTTTATTTGTCAGAGAGAGAAGGAGAGTGAGTGAGCACAGGCAGACAGAGTGGCAGGCAGAGGCAGAGGGAGAAGCAGACTCCCTGCCGAGCAAGGAGCCCGATGTGGGACTCGATCCCAGGACGCTGGGATCATGACCTGAGCCGAAGGCAGCTGCTCAACCAACTGAGCCACCCGAAGGCAGCTGCTCAACCAACTGAGCCACCCAGGCATCCCACCTAATGACTTTTTTAAGCTATCTTCAAGGTACCTGAGCTAAGTAAGGAACATATTTTTAAGATGTGTTTATCAGCTAATATAGCAACAAATCACTCATTTAAAATCCAAGGTGAAAGATATGTGTCTAAACTGATAATACAGCACACATATATTATGGGCCATAACTTTAGTATTTTTCTGTTTTTTATCTGAATTCAATAATTTCTAACACCATGATAAAATTTTATCATACTAGTGCAACTCCCTGATGATTCAGGACACCTCATTCCAAACTTACTTGATGTCCCCATGAATTTATTCATTCCTCTTGTCGCAAGTATCCTAGTTTTTAGGTAAAACTGCTTTCTAGAAAGATTTTTAGCCACATGGTTTGGCAGACATATTATTTTAATATGAGCTGTTCTCTATCAAAATCCCACTTTAGATCTAGTTTCACAAATCCTACTCTAGAAGTCATTATTCATATAAAGTAATGGTCTTAAAAAAAGTAATTGAAACTATTTTCTTTCTATTTCTGAATTTCATTTCATCTGTTGGTGTTTCCAAATTATGAATTTCTCTGTAAGAATACTTTTATACAAAAATGATTTTTAAAGTAAAAGACAGATATGCCATTATGAGTTGGTGAAGGGTAGTGACTTTTAGCTCATTCTTGGTAGTGAGGATCTGTGCCTTGGGAATTTATTTTTAAGAACATAATCGTAATACTGATTATTTTTTAGGATGAATTTCTATGGATATAACACTTTGCAGTATAACCAATAATATCTACAATGAAAAGGCATATTCAAAAAAGGTCTCAAAATAATTCATTGTTAAATTTTTTCTGATAATTTAAGTTCAATAAAGTTAATGAGAAAAATGAAATAATTATCATAAACAATTAGAAATAGTTTCCCCTAGTTCACTGGAATAAAACTATGCGACTTTGGGAGACCGCAAGAAAATGAGGTATCTTATGAATATTGTTTAGTTAGAAATTTGTAAAGCACCAGGACTTTCTAAAAAATAATTTAGAAAACAGACCAATCAATTTGTTAGTTTTTTTTACATAATCATAGAGTTCGAGATGAAAATTATCAGAATCAATATAATAATAGTTAACATAATTGAGCTCTCAATATGTACCAGGCAGTGCAGTAAAAGTATATGCTTTGCATGTATTTGCATGTTTAATACTAGTAATCATATTCTAAGGTAAATAAATGGATATGTAAAAGCAGTGTTGTACTGGCTTAGGAGAGCCTGTAGTTGATTTTTTTAAGGAATTTTGTAAGTTGGTTAATATCAACTTGAAATAGTTTGAAAGTGGCCTTGGTGGAATAATTTATACCATGGGAATCAATAAATACAACAAAGTATGAATTTTCTCTCCACTTCAGGGAATCAGTTGTTAAACATTTATCAACTGTCCCTTCCCTGTAGAGCCAGTTGTTAAAATATTTATTAGCACATCACTGGATATATACTGTTGTGTCCCTATTTTACAAATAAGGATATTGAGACATGGGTTAAGTAAGTTTCCAAAGACTGAAGACTAAAACAACATGGTAGATGTGGAATCAATCAATCTGATCTGCTATCTTGGTTAAGAAATTCCAAAAAAGATCCAGTAAGTTTAGGCTATAGTAGACTCCTTCCAAAGGAGCCTATCTTTCCATTCCCTATGGATAACCGTTGTTTCCAAAGCATGATGAAAGTCTTTCCACCATTTAGATTAAGATTCCACTGGAAAGGTAGTTGATTCATTCCATGGGTGAGCTGTTCCACACAGAACTTCACTTCATTCTCACTGTCACAGTTCAGGGCATCATCTGCTCTCTGCTGAATGATGGTAACACCTTCTGCTATGTTTATTCTTCAAATCCATTCTTTTTCCTGACCATTCAAAACAAAAATCTGGTCATGTCATGATGTTTAAATACTTTCAAAGAGTTTTCCATTGTTTTCTGGATCAAGTCCAAATTTTCTGATCATTGATATTTGGGTCCTGTTTACCATTACACTTCATTTATTACAGTTTTATGTATTATCCAGTATTCTGAGCTGCGCTGCTGATAATTCTTTTAATGTTACCTTCTACCTCTGCACCTCTTACTGTCTCTCATGTTTCAGTGTCCTTGCACCTTTTATTGAGTTCTAGCAGTTTTGAGCATTCCTAGTTTATTAGGGAGCACAGGAATTAAAATCTTAGGAATATTTCCTGCATATTAAAAATATACCTTGACAGGTATTACATATTTTGCATATATATAATATAGTCATATACATATAAAGTCCTTTTATTTTATTGTATAATAATGTGATTATTTGATAAATAATACCTAGCACTTTTTAAAATTCATAAATATTGATTCCTGTTTAGTTATTTTGCATTTCTATATACATGGTTCTTTTTCTCTCTATCAACCTTCTAACCCCATAAATTAAATTTCAGACAAATGTAGAAACATGAAATACTAGGAGAAAATTATTTCCTACCTTTATTTCCTGTGACTGCATTTCATTTTTAATACTGCAGCTACAAAAAAAATGGACCTTTGAGACTGAGGTCTATTTTAGCATTCCAGTGTGACTGATGCTATTGTTCAGCAAATATCTATGGAATCAAATAAGAGACTGAAATTCCCATTTAATCAGCTGGAAAATTGTATTGGCTTCTTCAGTGCTTTTAGTTTTTTAGACTGATGTCTAAAATGTCCAGGTATCTAAATGTTCATATCTTAATAAATTGATGAAAGATTAGAAACAGTTAACAAAAAACTTGCATATGAGGTATCTTCATGGCTGAAAAACATCTATTCAAAGTAAAAACAACATATCCATAGTCACTCCAATTTGGTCACATTTTCCAGTGAGAGAGGGAATGTTTTGAGAAAAGGACTTGAAAGAATGGACATGCACATGTGCGTCCTCATTATACCTGGGTCATGGGAGTATCAGGGATTGTAATTTTCTTGGTGCTTCATAAGAGCAGATATATTTACCTGTTGTCATCTGTAAATAACCAAAATATGGCACAAATTTTATTTACACAAAACAATATTTGTAGTTAAAGGAAGGGAAGACAACATGAAAGAATGGGAAGATTAATTACTCAGATTAATACCCAGTGCAATTTATATTAAATAAAAATGAACAATAACTTAAGCCTTTAGCTCCAATTCGAAGAACTTCTCCTAGCTTTAGAACTAGAATATTAAGATGTTAAAGGATCTTTAAAGCATTTATTACTTCTTCATGACAGAAAATATCAGTTTTGAGGACAGGGAACTGGCATGTGGAGCTTAATGGTAGGAAAGAAGAAAAATGCAAAGAAAAATACCTCTTAGGAATGGAGACAAGATTTTTCTAGGCAATACTCAGCCTGAGGACAGTTTCTCCCCCTAAATTCAAAAAGGTCCTTAATATTCCTTCCATTTAACCTGAAGAACAAAAGGTATTTGAAGAAGTTATTCAAAGACTGAATGGATTTTACAGAACACATTGACTGTAAAGTGGATTTTTTGTATCTTGAGATTTTTAACTTGCCACTAGTGAAATAGGAAAATAGGAAAAGAACAGCTAAAACCATAAAATGCAGTTGATCAAAAACTGTACTCAAGGTATACTCTTTATATTATAAGGAATAGATATGAAGCAGTTTCAGAGAATCTTTATAGTTAGCATATCATTTCTGATATTACCATAGAGCAGTGTGGTCCAGCATAGAAAGGAGAAATAGTCAAGAAAAATTAGAGAGGAAAAGCAGAACAAGTACAAATAATGAAAAGGATCTTGATTATCCCTAAACCTTCACCATTACGGAAATTAGAAAACTGCTAAATTCCATTACTAAAAATTCATGCACACGTTGGATTTTTATATATGAACATGCACACATGACCATGTACAAACGTGTGTGAATGTGTGTATGTGGATATACACAATCCTATGTCTATATCTAGAGGCCTGTTTAGGCATCTATTATCTTTGTTGCCAGAATAACATCAAAGCATACTAGTTTTAGGACAAATTGCTATATAATCTGTGAAAAAAATGTCTATAGTCAGTGAAAAAGCACATTTTAAGGTTGAACCAAGACCATAATAGGAGTATAATTTTAAAGAGAATACATTTGAGGTACTTAAGATGTGTAATCAGTAGAATGAAGGGATGTTTGGGTGGTTCAGTTGGTTAAGCATCTGCCTTCAGCTCAGATCAAGATTCCAGGGTCCTCGGATTGAACCCCATGTCAGGCTCCCTGCTTAGCAGAGAGCCTGCTTCTCCCTCTCCTCTCTCATGCTCTCTCTTGCTAGCTCTGTCTCTCTCAAATAAATAAATAAATAAATAGATGTATTATCAGTAGAATTGAGAGACTGATCCGGTGTGCATGCTTATGAAGCCTTCATTACTTCCATTTTCCATGTTTTAAAGCAAATGGCTCAGTAGACATTTGTCCCACATATTTACAATGTGCCATTTTGAAATCACAGTGAAATAGATCCCAGTGAATAGGCAATGAGCATATCGTTCTGCATAGGATGGGTGGATGTCTGTCTTAAATTATAGCTTTGAGTTCTGGAATTGCTCTAAAATGACACCTTTATTTAAAAAAACATTTGAGAATGTGTAACAGAACTGACTCTCTCTATTCCTTAATTTTCTTCTGTAACTTCTGAGTCTTAAATTTACTTCTTAAAATTCTGAGTACCAGAAATCATAGGATTTACATGAAACATTGAAATATAGGTACTAATTGTTGGCCTCCAAAGAAAAATATGAAGTACTTCATATTTTTCTTTGGAGGCCAACAATTAGTACCAATCATTTTTGGTAGACCAAAGGAAATTTTTTATTTTTCAATATACTTTAAAACAGAATCTTTAAATGAATGAGAGTATCATTAGCTTCTTAAAATTAATTCCACTTTTATGTTAAACAAGGCAATTTAATCTTCTAACTTAAATATGGACTATGATTTATATAGCATAAAGTATTGGCTGGGTGAAGAAATTACCATAGAAAATTACCTTATTATTAGTAATTACCTTACTTAAACAAATACTTGACTATTTAACTATATTTATAGCACTACTTATATGAAACAAGAAGGACAAATTGATCTATCAATATAAATATAAGTTTGAATCCTCTATTTGTGAGATTCATCTATTTATTTTCCTTATGGGAAAAGTACTAAATGAAATGGGAAATTGTTATTTTGTATTAAAATGGTGAACATTTAATAGGCTAAATTTTATTAGAAAGGCGAAAGAGAAAAATTTGTGGCTTAGATTTAGTTCTCCAGATATTTCCTTCCTAATTGTCTCAAATAAATCCAATAAAATAAAGGTAGTAAAAAGGTTATGAGACATTTTTTAGCAGCAGAAAATTTCAGACAACCCCAACTTTGATCTGGGAAACATATATATAAAATAACACCTCCCACTCTTAAGATATCAAGTCCTTATTAATAAACTGGAACATCAAAAATATATTGTCTAAAAAATATATATATACATAGTCTATAATTTAAAAGAATTTGATAAAGATTAGATTAATAAAGAAAGATGTCAAGAATGACTTGGGATTCTTTTTTACCATTATCAGAAAATTTAATCATGTGATGATCTTACCAAAATTTACAAATGTGCTATATATTTATAGAATTACCTTCAGATAGCTTCAGTGCAAAGATATACATATAGTATATTGTGATAATTATTTGTAAAAATGGGAGACAGCATAAGTAAAAAAATTTTTAAAAGACACACAAGGCAGAATTTCCATGGACACTTCCAACTATAGGTGAACTGGGAAAATATATACTTTTTTTTAACTAAAGTACTGAATGTTAACTTTTTCTGCATGTTTGTAAAAAAAATATATGTGCAAAGTGTGTTTCTAATTATTCCCTACAGAGCTGGCATAGCTATACCTCAGATTCTTCTCTAACAAGGTTTGCAGTGTCTGTAAACCTGTCTTCAGTTGGCATTGGGTCTTGGAGAACTTTTAGCAGGGAGAGAAGGCATTGGAGGTAAAGCCACAGCCTCACTGTCCTCCTGTTTATTCTCCATCTCCGCATAGATTGGATTTTCAAAGTTGGTGGTTGATTTGAGTTTTCGTTTGAATATGTTCCATTTTGTTGCCTGAGTTCCATCAACACTGGGGGAAGTTGGCTTTGTGTCTGGAGCTAATTCAGAAGGGTTTATGGTACTACCATAATTCTGGTTATCCACATTTCCAGACACAGTCATCTGGGTTGGCTGAACCACTTTGACATCACTGTCCCTGGATGAATACATTGGGTTTTCAAATATTATGGACTGCTTCCCCATTTCCATGGCAAAGTTTTCATTCATCACCATTGAGGGGTCAATATCAGACTTTTTTTTTTAATGTTCATGGTTTTTATTTTATTTTTCAATTTTTATTTTGGTTTTCATACAAAGGTTGACATTTCCCACAATAGATATGAGTGTTGAAAAAAAAAATTCCAAATCTTTTTTTTTTTTTTTTTTGAGTGGAAGGGAGGGAATGAATGAAATTGTATTGCACTGCTCTGGGCAATCCTTCTCCTTCTCTTTTGCCCATGATTTGATCAAGTAGATATGCAGAGGAAATGGAAGGACTCAGCTCTCAGTTAAAAAAGAAGAAAAGGAAATGGCAAAGAGAGAACGTTTGTTTTTTTTTTTTTCAGATTTCTCTTATTTATTTCTTTTTTAAAATTTAGATTGAGTTCACTTATTTGAAACAGACTGGGCCAATGTCCACCCTGAATTCTTGGTTGGCACCACTGATGTCCCAAAGTGCAATATCAAGGATAGGCAGGTGAGATGACTTATTTGTTTTGTTTTCAATAATTGTCTTTCTCTATTCACTGCTCTTTTTAGAGCAGTGGTCTACAAGAACAGTGTAGGTGAACTTGCTGTTGCCCTCAGCAACCAGGTCAACATTATTGGAGCTTTACAGAATGACAGCCTTTTTCAGATTGCCAGTCTCCTCATCCATGTAGACAATGCTGTTCTTGCAGTGGCAGGTGAGGTTTTGAGACAGTTGGCCAGCAGGTGCATGAAGGCGAGCTGAGTGGCCATTTCCTTGGTGTTTACTCCTTCAACATTATATTCAAACTGGGTACCACCATTGATAGTTGCTCCTAACCAGTTGTGCTTCTTGATCTTGAAATTTCTGTACCAGTTTTGGGCTGGGATGTTTTCAGGTTGAGCATGGATGCAGGTTTTACCAGTAGAGAAATCACAGTATACTTTGATAGCATCCGTAGTACATCCTTGGTTAGGGTCAGTCCAGTAGTAACCACTGCTCCACTCTGGGTTGCTTAGTCTTAAGTGCAATCTGGGTTCTTCCTAGAACCTTCAGGAGTCAGAGGGATCTTGATCTGGTCATTGAGGAATTTTGGAGTAGTATCAACTTCATAATCCTTGGGTCTAAGAGAAAGTGGTGAGTGAGGCTGGTCAGCCCTGTGGAAGTCCCCTTAATAAACAAAGTCATAGCTGCCACCACTTGGACCTGGAGGGCCAGGAGGACCAGAGGGGACCAGGAGGGCCAGCAAGACCTTGGCTACCCTGAGAATCACAGATGCCAGCAGGTCCAACTGTACCAGGATATCCAATGGGAACATCTTTGCCAGCAGGGCTGAAAGGATCCAGGGCCCCTAGAATGCGCAGGACCCATAGAACCAGGTGCATCTTGATTGCCATGTTGACCAGCAAGACCAGGAAGAATCTTGCAGTCCATTGGGTCTCTTTAAGCTGGGAAGACCTCTGGGCCTCTTGTCAACAGACTCTCCCTTATCACCTCAAACACCTTGTAGGCCACTAGGACCTCTTGGACCAGCAGCACTGATGGGACTCACACCACCAGTAGGACCAAGTTCATCATGGTTTCCATGTTTGCCAATGGGATCCACAGAGCCATGAAGACTAGCTGCACCCACAGTGCTAACAGAACCAATGTTGCCAGGGTAACCACGTTCTCCCTTGTGTCCGGGTTGACCATCCTGGCCTGGGGGACCATCCACAGCAGAAAATTTCGGACAACCCCAACCTTGATCTAGGAAACATATGTGTAAAATAGCACCTTCTATTCTTAAGAAATCAAGTCCTTATTAATAAACTGGAAGATCACAAATATTTTGTCTATAATTTAACTAAAGTAATTGATAAAGATTAGATTAATGTAGAAAGAAGCCAAGAATGACTTGGGATTAAATTTCAATGATAAAAAGAAATAATACTCTCCCCAAGTAACCTACTGTGTATTTCCCCTAGTTATAGAGATGTATAATTTAGCTTCTAGCTTCCCAAAGTCTATCGTTTGTTCTGTTCTATCTCTTCTTTGACACCTTTTCTACATTCTTCTGCCCTTATCTGTTTCTTTCTGTAAAACCATACAAAAAAATTTTAATGGCTACCTTGTATTTGTCACTCTGTTTGTTTCAGCCTTTTGTTTTGTTTTGTTTTGCTTTTTTTCCCCAGCCAGGTACAAACTTCTTTAAAAAAAGGATGAAATCATATATCTTCCTCCTCCTCAGAGGCTCCTCACAGTATTGAACAAAAAATAGGTACCCAATAAATCTTGTTGATTATCATTCAAATATTAAAGATTCATCAGAACTAATTGTTTTCTGATGCTAATCTATCACTGTTTCACTGTCTGATAACACGGGTGAAAAATGTAAAGTATGAAAGTAAATTATTAGAAGCAGATGAACCCTGACTAGAGGATTTCTAAAGTAAATTTTTACCACATATTCATGTATTAAAAAAAGAAATGCTAAACAGGAAAATAACTTTCAAAGAGCACAGCAGGTGTTAGATAAACCCGGAGGGTTGACAACAACAATTAAAAAAAAAAAAAGAAGCATAACTAATAAGAAAAGCAAAAGATGTCTCTATAGGGTATTCCCATTTTCAGATTAACAGATTAAATTCCTCAAAATAGCACTCTCAATAATCATTTTCTGTGGAAAATAAGCAGTTGTGAGCTGAGTCACATTTGCATGCCCATATGATCTTATATATTTTACATCTGTCTACATAGACTGGGCAATTTATTTAATCAGCTTAAAATTCAAGATTTTATTGTAACCACTCTAAAGTTTCTTAAATAGTTATTATATTTCATTGAATAAGACTATTTACCATCACTCATACATTTTTTCCTATCAGTTACTAAATACCTTGGTTATTCTTTCCTTTGAGTAATCTTTGTTACTATGCATTTCTCTCTTCCCACACCCTTAAACATTGCTAAGACTTATTTTCTATTATCTTTGAACAAGTGCCATTTCCTTTCAGCCTCTGTTACATAATTTCTGCTAGCTGAAGTATTGCCCAATTGATCTACTTAAAATAACTTTCATCCTGTTAGCAACACTCCCAAATCCCCTCATACATACACACATAGGCCTTATGTTGATTCTTTCTCACCTATTGCAGTGCATTTTTGTACTTTGGCTTAACTTGCAAAGCTCTTGATAACATAATATTTCATAACTGCTCTAACTTTATTTTTTACTGTCCCAATGTAATACACTATGAACATGTGATGATTCTCTCCACTTCTGTGAATTTATTCAAATACTTTCTTTTTTTATATATAGATTGTTCTTTAGGGTCATTTCAATTTTGTGATGCTGGTTATGCCTACATTAGCTTTGAGTTATCTTTAACTACTGTGAATAATGACCATACTTATATCTAACAGACACAATTTTATATTTATTTGTTGACTTGTGGTTTTGTACATTTTTCTGCTGTTTAATCATATTATCTATTTTTATCTAGATTATATATTTTTCAAAGATAAGCATATTTTCTTATTCTTATTAATATAGTGCTGGTCACATATTATATGTTTAGTATATGTGATCTAAATTATATCCATCTTCATATTTTTCAACAATAAAGCATTTGATTATGCCTCTTGTGTATACTACTGAGGCAGGCATTATACAGTAATTTATCTTCCCAAACTCTTTACTTCTATAGCTAGCAGAAATCTATTGCCCCTACTGGCAGATAAGACAACATAAAGTTTCCTCTCTAATATCATGTAATATAAAAAATGAAATATCCCAATAAAATTTCCTACAAAAGTGCTAAAACTCCATATTTAAAGCCAGTTAAATACATAATTAAGTGTCAAAAGGAAAGGATTCATAAGGATATATCTGAGAAAGGACTGTTGTCTAGGATGTTATAAGAACTCTTAGAACTCAACAATAAAAGGACAAACAATCTAATGAAAATAAATGAGCAGGGCGCCTGGGTGGCTCAGTGGGTTAAAGCCTCTGCCTTCAGCTCAGGTCATGATCCCAGGGTCCTGGGATCGAGCCCCGCACCCCCATCGGGCTGTCTGCTCAGCAGGCAGCCTGCTTCTTCCTCTCTCTCTCTCTGCCTGCCTCTCTGCCTACTTGTAATCTCTGTCTGTCAAATAAATAAATACAATCTTTAAAAAAATAAAAAATTAAAAAAAATAAATGAGCAATAGAAATGAACAGACACTTGGCATGCAAATGGCCAAAAAGCACATGAAAAACTGATAAGCATTATTAGTCATCAGAAAAGTGAAAATTATAACCTAAATGAGATATTCCTATACAATTATCACAATGATTGAAAATGAAAATATTTTTAACACTAAATGTTGGTGAAAATATGAAATATATTTTTATGGTGGGAATACAATGTGTGTAACCACTTTGAAAGATCTTGCAGCCTCTTAAAAACTGAATATGCTCCATCCTATGCCAACATTATCAGCTTACCTAAAAATTGAAAATATTTCATTCAAAAGATATATATAAATATTAAAGTTTATAGTAGCTTTAAAAATAAAAAGCTACTTTTTATTAAAAAGTCCTGATGTACCTCAACATGAGAGTAGATAAACAAATAGTATAGATAATATTTGTATCTATGTATATGTTGTATATATACAACAGAAAACTACTTAGCAATAAAATAAAACAAATTCCCAAAACATGCAACAACACAGATGAATCTCAAAAACATGCTGAATGAAAGAAACCTTATACAAAAGACAAAATATAATAAAAAAAATCCATTTTGTGGCATTTCAGAACAAACAATCTATTTTGAAAGAAAAAGGGATTAAAAAGTGATTGTCTCTGGAGGTGGAAATGGAGGTAAATACTGATTACAAAGAAGAATGAGGAAACTTTCTGTGCAGATGTTTATATTTGGTATCTTAATAACAGGATGCATTACATAAATACTTGCATTTGTTAAAACTCACTTAAAATTTGTGCAAGTTGCTGTATGTAAAATTTACAATTAAAATACAACTATAAACAAATATTGAACTTTATTTAATGGTATGTATGTTGATGTATTTAAGGCAGAAGTATAGAAATGTCAACAATTCAGTTTAAATTAAAAATAAGAGCTTTTATGGATGGTGAAATGATTAGATACATGACAAAACAAGCCTAGTAAGTTGTTAATAGTAGGATGTAGATGGTGGGTACATGAATATTAACTGTAAATTTCTTTTAAATTTGATCTATGTTTATATGTTAATATACCATAGAGACCAAACATGAGTCTAAAGCATCTACTTGGAGAAGTAAGAATGTACATTTAAGTCTGATGTCTGTCCTAAGAGAATCTTCTAAACCTGGGAAACTGAGGCTTTCATTTTACAAATGAGAAGATCAACAGCAGAAAAACCCCTTAGCATATACAAAATGTGGGTGGTGAAGAGGAACATGTGCGACAGTATCAGTGATAATATGAATTAGAATAAAAAGAAAAATGTAAGGTGCACAAAGGGACTGATGAGAAAAATTAAATGCTTTGACATTAATTTATGTGAAGGAAGAAGAATTTCTGAAAATTTAAAATAACAAACTGACTTTATAATAGGATGAGGCTCAAATTTATACTACCTACATCATCTGAAACCCATACAGATGTTAATGAAAGACCAATGAAGTTAGAGCAAGACTTTGTTTATGGACATCCAGCATGAATTTAAAAAAAAAGTTTCAGGCATTGAGGTTGATGAACAATAAGATGCTGAAAACTACCAGGTCAAGACACAGGAAATGGTAGAACTTAGAGATCGAGAAAAGTGAGCCTAGCATTTGTGACTATTTTACCATTAGTTAGGAGGACAAATTTGAATTTTATGGCTTGGCAATGGTAACCCTTCTCCAAAATATCTTGTGCCTTAGGTTTCATCCCTGTGGACTGCACAAGTAAATAATGTATTGTATAAAATGCAGCTTACCTTCATGTCATCTGAATGAGCCAGAAGGTCTCAATTCCAGAAATAGTATTGAGGTAATATGAAAAAGTAGTGTTTCCAGTGACCTGGAAAATCAAATGAAAATGTCTGAATAGAAATAACATCATATTAAGACTTGTCTTAAGTCATTTAAGACAAGTCTTAAAATCGTTGTTTTTTTTTTAATTTAAAAAACACAAAATTGATAAAAATAACCAGGTACACAAGGCTTTTTGCTTGTTTTTAAATTACTGATTTCAGGTTTCCAACTAGGATTTATAAAACTAAAAAAGCATTACCTTCACCCTAACTACAAGAAGTGCTTGAAATCTACAAGTTCACAATTTTTCTTGACTCCATCAGACAACAAAGTTTTCAAGGCAAACACCTGGACTGAAATCTAAGAAAACATAGAAAATGAGCATTGGCTCACTTGTGACAGAGTTTGTAAGAAAGAGACACTAATCATGACATAGGTGGATAACAAACATAAGTGGTTAGCTAAACTTTTCAGTGAATTACTGAAGGCCAAATGTGGGATAACATGAGAGTAGAATTCCTTGGAGTCAAAGACACAAGGTAGTTAATAATTATTTATGGTTTTTCCCTATGGCCCACCACCAGGTGCTCACAAAGGAGGGACTGGAGAAAGGTTCTTTTGGTGACCTGACCTGGAGAAATGAATCAGCTCCTGCTGTGAGAGAAGCATGAAGTAGTCAGTGTTGACACCCTTTACCCAAGAACAAACCCTTTGGTCACTAAGGAGGAATAGCTGACTTTGTTGCCCCAGAGAACCAATAAAAACTCACTGCAAGTCAAAGGAGGGAGTAGAAAAATGTTTTTATCCCCAAGAAAGGGAAAATCATCTTGGACCCAGACAATTAGAAAATTTTTAATGTAATTTCATTTTATTTTATTTTTTAATTTTATTTGAATTCAATTAATTAACATTAGTGTATTATTAGTTCAGAGGCAGAGTTCAGGGATTCATCCATTTCATATAACACCCAGTGCTTATTACATCACATGCCTTTCTTAATGCTAAAGTTAACAAGTCAGGAAACAACAAATGTTAGCAAGGTTACAGAGAAAGAGGAACCCAATTAGGAATCTTTTAATCCTAGGGGCAATTCAGGTACATTAAAAACCCCCACAACTGAGACCCAGGAATATAGGACTTGCATAAGTCTGAAGCTATACCAAGAGAATGAAGGAATCATCCTGCACATCACCATCAGACTACCAAGCACCAAGTAACAAACAACAGTAGTCTATCTCTGGGAGAGGTAGAACATGGAGAGAGACCCTCTCTGAGGATCAACAAACCACAGAGGACTAAAGTTGAAAGTGGAGCAGGACATATTTTGCTGCTTAACTGTAATTCTTTAGAAAATTAATAGTATTTATCTCAGTTTTTATTGTTTTACACTTGATTTCAGTGTTCAATAAAACAGTTATGAAACATACACAAAAAAGGTAAAAATATCCCACTGCCCAGAGAAAGATAGTAAAACAAAACAAAACAATCACACACACAAACACACACACACACACACACACACACCCCAATAAGCCATGTGTTGGAACTTTTAGTCAGGGTTTTAAATTGACTATTATTGATATGTTGAAGTTTCTAGTGGATGAATAACTTGCATGCAGAGTTAGGTGAATATTCTAGGTGAATAACTTGTATGCAGAGATGTGAAATTTCAACAGTGATAGGTAGCATAAGATAGGGTCAAATAGATATCCTAGAATTACAGTAATATAGTAACAGAAGCAAATAAAGCCTTTGATGGTTTGGTAAATAAACTTCATATACTCAGAGAAAAATCAGTTGACTTGAAGATAAGGAAATATAATTTGCAAAATGAAACAAAGTGAGAGGAAATAATGACAAAAAAAAAAAAAAATAAAGCACCAAAACCTGTGGGACATTCTCAAATGTTCTAATAGATGGTTAATAGGAATTCAAGATGGAGAAAAGAATGTGAATAAAACAAAAATTAAAAATTAATATCTGAATACAGATCCCAGAATGTCACAGAATCTTAAGCAAGATAATTTCATAGAATCCCTCTCTCACCTTAAGACAAGGTAGAGAAAAGAATTACACACACAGACACACATACCCAACTCCTATAAATATGTTTACATAACTTAAAACCACCTAAAAGAAAAAAATAATGAAGAAAGGCAAAGAATAAAAAGATACATTACATATGAAATTAAAAAAAATTAAGAATCACAACAGATGTCTCACCTGAAGTCAAGGGAGTAACTTTGTTAGAGTGCTAAATAAAAAAGATAAGGGAAGGAAAAGAAAGGAAAGAAAATCTTGTTAATTCAGAACTCTATACCCAGAGAAAACATGAGAAAGACATTTTAAGACAAATAAATACCTACAGAAAATAACTACTAATCTGTACTAAAAAAATATTAAAGAAAGTTCTTTAGGCAGATGGAATATGATACCAGAAAAAAAAAGACAAACACAAAGAAAAAGGAGCCCAGAAATGGTGAAAATAAGGTAAAATAATAAAAGTCCTTCTTTTTAACTTTAATTTCAGTCAGTCTAAAAGAAAATTGTCTAAGTCAGTGAATATCACTAGATATTTTATAGAGATGCAAAGTAAAGTGAATATTTACTATGAAAAACTTTATAGCCACAAATTCAATAATTTGGATGAAATGATCAAATTCCTTGAAAGATACCAAAGACACCAGACATTATTCAAGGCAGAGTAGCTTACCTGTATAGTTCGACAATTAGAACTAATTTGAATTCAGAGTAAAATCAGTAAATACACACAGACACATTTTTAAGCAAAACATTCCAGTCAGATAGCTTCACAGGTAAGTTGTTTTTTTCTTTTAAAGATTTTATTTATTTATTTGACAGAGAGATCACAAGTAGGCAGAGAGGCAGGCAGAGAGAGAGGGGGAAGCAGGCTCCCTGCCGAGCAGAGAGCCTGATGCGGGACTCCATCCCAGGACCCTGAGATCATGACCTGAGCTGAAGGCAGAGGCTTAACCCACTGAGCCACCCAGGCGCCCTCACAGGTAAGTTCTACCAAATATTTAAGGAGAAAAAATTACTGATTCTACACAAATCCTTCTAGAAAGTAGAAGAGGAGAGAGCACTTTAGTGATCTAGAAGACAAACTGATAGAAAAGAAGGAACGGGAGGGGCTGTGGAACAAACAACTTAAAATCCATGAACACAGAATTAGAGAAATAAATGATGCCATGAAATGTTCCAATGTCAGAATTATTGGGATCCCTGATGTGGGTGGAGAAAGAGCGAGTACTAGGAGATATATTTGAGCAAATTGTAACTGAGAACTTCCTTAATCTGGGGAATGAAACAAGCATTTTTGTTCTAGACGCAGAGAGGATCTCTCCCAAGATTAAGGGAACAGACCAATGTCCCTGCGTGTAATAGTAAAACTTGCAAATCTTATAACCAAGAAAAACATCTTAAGGGCAGTTAAGGGGAAGAGATTCCTTAAGTACAGAAGAAAGAACATCAGAATAATGTTAGACCTGTCCACAGAGACCCGGCAAGCCAGAAAGTGCTGGCAAGACATATTCAGGGTACTAAATGAAAAAAATATCTAGTCAAGAATACTTTATCTGGCAAGGCTCTTATTTAGAATAGAGAGATAAAGAGCTTCCAAGACCATCAAAAACTAAAAGAATAAGTGACCACTAAGTCAGCTCTGCAAGAAATATTAAGGGGGGTTCTATAAAAGGAGAAAGACCTCAAGAACGATATAGAACAGAAATTTACAGAGACAATCTATAGAAATAAAGACTTCACAGGCAACATGATGACAATAAAATCACAACTTTCAATAATCACTCTCAATGTGAACAGCCTAAATGCTCCCATAAAATGGCACAGGTTGCAGATTGGATAAAAAGACAGGACCCAGTCATATGCTGTCTACATGAGATTCATTTTGAACCTAAAGATACATCCAGACTGAAAGTGAAGGGATAGAGAGCCAATCTTTCATGCTAATGGATCTTAGAAGAAAGCTGGGGTAGAAAATTAGATTTTAAGGTAAAGAATGAAGTTAGAGATTCAGAAGGAATTTTCTTAAAGGGTCTATCATTCTTAAAGGGTCTATCCAACAAAAAGATCTAACAGTTGTAAATATCAATGCCCTCAAGATGGGAGCAGCTAACTACATAAGCCAACTGTTAACCAAAATAAAGAGACATATTGATAATAATACATCAGTAGTAGGAGACCTCAGTGCTCCACTCTCAGCAATAGATCATCTAAGCAGAAAAATCAACAAAGAAATAAGATCTTTGAATGGTACACTTGAACAGATGGACCTCATAGATACATACAGAACATGCCACCCTAAAACAACAGAATACTCATTCTTCTCATGTGCATATGGAACTTTCTCCAGAATAGACAATATAGTGGATCACAAATCAGGTCTTAACCAATACCAAAGGACTGAGATTATTCCCTGCATATTCTCAGGCCACAATGCTTTGAAACTGGAACTCAATCTCAAGAAAAAGTTTGGAAGAAAGTCAAACACTTGGAAACTAGAGACCATCCTGCTCAAGAATGTTTGAGTCAACCAGGAAATCAAAGAAGAACTTAAACAATTCAGATAAACCAATGAGAATGATAACACATTAGTCTAAAACCAATGGGATATGGTAATGCAGTCCTAAAGGGAAAATACATAGCCATCCAAGCCTCACTCAAAAAAAAAAAAAAAAAAAAAAGAAAGAAAAGAAAAGAAAAGTCCCAAATACACAAACTATCTTTACACCTTAAAGAACTGGAGAATCAACAACAAATTAAGCCTAGCCCATGCATGAGAAGGGAAATAATTAAGATTAGAGCAGAGATCAATGAATTAGAAACCAAATACAGTAAGGCAGATCAATGAAACTAGAAGCTGGTTCTTTGAAGAATTAATAAGATTGATAAGCCACTGACCAGACTTATCCAAAGGAAAAGAGAAAGGACCCAAATTAATAGAATTATGAATGAAAGGGGAGAGATCATGACTAACACCAAGGAAATAGAAATAACTATCAGAAATTATTATCAACAGCTATATGCCAATAAGTTGAGCAACCTAAAAGAAATGGATGCATTCCTGGAAACATATAAACTACCAAGACTGAAGCAGGAAGAAATTGACAACCTGAATAGAACAATAACCAGTAACAAGATTGAAGCAGGGATCAAAAACCTCCCAAAAACCAAGAGTCCAGGACCTGATGGATTTCCTGGGGAATACTACCAAACATTCAAAGAAGAAATAATACCTATTCTCCTGAAGTTATTTAAAAAAAAAAAAGAAACAGAAGGAAAACTCTCAGACTCTTACTATGAGGTCAGCATTACCTTGATCCCAAAACCAGGAAAAGACCCCATCAAAAAGGAAAATTTCAGACCAATATCCCTGATGAAAATGGATGCCAAATTCTCAACATGATCCTCGCTAATAGGATCCGACAGTACATTAAAAGTATTATCCTCCACAACCAGTTGGGATTTATCCCTGGGAAGCAAGGGTGGTTCAACATTAGCAGATCAATCAACATGATAGAACACATTAATAAGAAGAGAGAGAAGAACCACATGATCCTCTCAATTGATGCAGAAAAAAAAAAAAAACATTTGACAAGATACAGCATCTATTCCTGATTAAAACTCTTTAAAATATAGGGATAGAGGGAATATTCCTCAATTTCATAAAATACATTTGTGAAAAACCCACAGCAAATATCATTCTCAATGGGCAAAAGCTGAGAACCTTTCCCTTAAGACTCTTAAGATCAGGAACAAGACAAGGATGCCCACTTTTGCCACTACTGTTCAACATAGTGTTAGAAGTCCTAGCAAAAGCAATCAGACAACAAAAAGAAATGTATTCAAATTGACAAAGAAGAAATCCAACTGTCTCTCTTCACTAATGACCTGATACTTTATGTGGAAAACCCAAGACTCCACCCCAAATTACTAGAATTTCTACAGCAATTCAGTAATGTGACAGGATATAAAATCAATGCACAGAAATCAGTTGCTTTCTTTTACATAAAAATGTAACTGTAGAAAGAGAAATTAGAGAATCAGTTCCATTTACAATAGCACCAAAGACCATGAGATAACTTGAAATAAACCTAATCAAATAGGTAAAAGTTCTATACCCTAGGAATACAGGAACCCTGTATGCTGTACCCTAGGACTACAGAACACTCCTGAAAAAAATCAAAGAAGACACAAAAAGATTGAAAAACATTCCATGTTCATGGATCAGAAGAATAAGCATTATTAAAATGTCTATGCTGCCTAGAGCAATCTGTACTTTGAATGCCCTCCTGATCAAAATACCAACAGCAGTTTTCAAGGTCCTGGTACAAACAATCCTAAAATTTGTATGGAATGAGAAAATTGCCAAGGAAATGTTGAAAAAGAAAAACAAAGCTGGGGACATCACATTGCCTGATTTCAAGCTTTACTACAAAGCTGTGATCACCAAGACAGTACGGTACTGGTACATAAACAGACACAGAGATCAGTGGAACAGAATAGAGATCTCAGATATGGATCCTCCACTCTATGGTTAGCTAATCTTCAACAAAGCAGGAAAAAATATCCAAAGTTAAGAAGACAGTCTCTTCAATAAATCATGCTGGGAAAATTGGACAGCTATTTACAGAAGAATGAAACTCGACCATTCTCTTAAACCATACCCAAAGATAAACTACAAATGGATGAAAGACATCAGTGTGAGATAGGAATCCATCAAAATCCTAGAGGAGAACATAGGCAGTAACATCTTCAACATGGGCTGCAGCAGCTGCTTTCAAGACACATCTCCAAAGACAAGGGAAAAAAAAGTGAAAATGAACTTTTGGGATTTCCTCAACATAAAAAGTTTCTGCACAGCATAGGAAACAGTCAACAAAACAAAGAAGCAATCCACAGAACGGGAGAAGATATTCACAAATGACACTACAGACAAAAGGCTGATATCCAAGATCTATAAAGAACTTCTCAAACTCAAGGCCCCCAAAACAAGTAATCAAGTCAAAAAATGGGCAAAAGACATGAACAGACACTTCTCCAAAGAAGACATGCAAATGGCTAACAGGTACATGAAAATGTTCATCATGATTAGCTATCAGAGAATTCAATCAAAAACACATTGAGATACCACCTTATACCAGTTAGAATGGCAAAAATTGATGAGGCAAGAAACAACAAATGTTGAAGAGGCTGTGGAGAAAGGGAAATCCTCTTACACTGTTGGTGGGAATGCAAGTTGGTGCAACTACTTTGGAAAACAGTGTGGAGGTTCCTCAAAAAATTAAAAACAGAGCTACCCTATGACCCAGCAATTGCACTACTGGGTATTTACTCCAAAGATACAGATATAGTGAAAATAAGAGCTATGTGAACCCCAATGTTCATAGCAGCAATGTCCACAATAGCCAAACTTGAAAGAGCCAAGATGCCCTTCAACAGATGAATGGATAAAGAAGATGTGGTCCATATACACAATGGAATATTACTCAGCCATCAGGATGAATACCCAACTCTTGCATCAGCATGGATGGGACTGGAGGAGATGATGCTAAGTGAAATAGGTCAGAGAAGGTCAATTATCATAGTGTTTCACTTATTTGTGGAACATAAGGAATATCACAGAGGACATTAGGAGAATGAAGGGAAAAAATGAAGGGTGGGAAATCAGAGGGGGAGATAAGCCATGAGAGACTATGGACTCTGAGAAATAAATTGAGGCTTTTAAAGGGGAGGAGGGTGGGGGATGGGTTAGCTCAGTGATGGGTATTAGGGAGGGCATGTATTGCATGGAGCACTGGGTGTTACATGCAAACAATGAATCATGGAACACTACATTAAAAACTAATGATATACTATGTGTTGACTAACATAATAATATAATAATAATAAAGAATTAAAGAAGTCCCAAGAATCTACAAAAAAACTACTAAAACTAATAATGAAATTTAACAAGGTCACAAGATTCAAAGAAAATACACAAAATCAGTTTTCTTTCTCTCTATATTAGTAATGAATAATGAAAATTGAAATGTAAAAATAAATCTTTTACAGTAGCATAATGAATCATAAAATACTTTAGTACTTCAGCAAAATGTGTGCAAGATCTTTATGCTGAAAACTATAAAATATTAATGAAGAAAATAAAATAAAACCCAACTTAGAAATATACTGTGTTCAGAGATTAGAAGGTACAATATTGCGAATATTGTCAGTTCAACCTTCATTAATCTATAGAGTCAATGTTCCCTCCATCAAAGTAATAGTAGGGCTTTGGTAGAAATTTCCAAGAACAAATTGGGGCACTCACATTTGATTTTATAATTTACTCTAATGGTATAATATTTAAGACAGTGTACTGTTAGTGAAAGTTAGAAAAGTATATCAATGAAACAGAACAGAGTGCTAGAAATGCACTCATAGCTAATGTGGTCAATTTATTTTGGGCAACTGCAAAAACAAGTCAATGCAGAAACTATAGTTTTTTTTTTAACAAAAGTTGCTGTACCAATTGCACAACAATATGCACAAAAAAAAGGACTTCACTCAAGACTTTTCTCCACTTACAAAAATAATCACCAAATCCATCAGAGACTTTCAGTGTAAAACTTAAAACTATTAAATTTCTGGAAAATAATACAGGAGAAAATATTTGTGATTGCCTTAGTCAAAACTTTTTTCATTATATCACATAATACGTGATCCACAAAAGAAAAAAAAAGATATATTGTAGTTTATCATAATTAATGAACTTACACTGTTTGAAAGGCAATTTTATAAGATTGAAAAGACAAAGTCATGAATTGAGAAAAATATATGTGTATATCTCCTAAAGTACTCGTACCCAGAATACATAAAAAAATGGATCTCAAACATGTAAAGAACTCCAACAATTCAATAATAAGAGTCAATAAACAATTTAAAAATGAGCAAAGTATTTAAATAGATACTTTACTAAAGAAGCCATGTAGATTGGAAACAAACATAACGTTTAAAAAAAAAAAAAGCTCAACAGCTCAGTAATTTAGGGAAATGCAAATTAAACCACCATGAGATAATACTATACCTATAATAGTATGGCTGAAAATAAATGGCTATACAAACTATCTTTAAGGATGGAGAACAGCTCAAAAAGTGAAAGTCTGTTGTTGAGAATACAAAAATGGCACAGCTTATTTGGCAAACATTTTGATAGGTTTTCTTTAAAGTTAAAAATACCATTATGTTCAGCAATCCCATTCTTAGATATTTACCAAATAAAAATGAAAATTTTTAAATACACGCAAAATGTATGCAGATATTTTTAGAAATTTTGTTCACAATTGTTAAAAATTAGAAACAATCTTGGTCCCATAACTAGAGATACAAAAGAATTAGAGCTTTAAAAAAAATTGTGTGGAATAATTCTAAGACTTAACCTACATCAGAGCAATTAAACAGATTACCAAAAATCTGAAAGAATGTTTATCATGAAGGCTATACTACAACATTGTAAATATAAGATTAAAATTACTAACAGCATATTGATATCAATAACTATGAATTTAGATATTAAAAACATCCTTATAAAGAGCTGGGGAAGATACTATAATAGAAACTAAGAGTACTAATGAAAAAAATTTTCATCCAAGAGGCATTCCTGAAATATATTATGCTATCTTTTACACATTCTTCAAGAAATGATTCTCTACTTCAAAAAAGTAGAGAATTGGGAAAATTGATCATTGGGAAAATTGAGTTAAGAAAATTGATCACTGGTATAAACCCTAACTCAGCTGATACTTGCATAAGCTCTTATGTTCATTTTCTATATTCATTATAGTAGAGAAGACTGTCTCTTGATTATTGTAATAAATAGGATTTTGAAAAAGATGGGACTATATATATATATCTGTATGTATATATACACACACACACACACACACACACACACGTGTGTGTGTGTGTGTGTGTGTGTGTGTATGCAAGCATGCAAGTGGTGGGAGGGGCAGAAGGAGATGGAAAGAATCTCAAGGAGCTGAGTGCAGAGCCCTATATGGGGCTTCTCTCACAACCCTGAGATCATGACCTGAGCCAAAATCAAAAGTTGGAAGCTCAACCAACTCAGCCACCCAGGCACCCCAATTATGATCCATGTTGAAGAACATTTTTGTTATTCCAGATACTTCATAACCATTTGCAGTCAACATTTATTCCCACTCTCAGGCAATCACTGATTTACTTTCTGTCTGAATGGATTTGTCCTTTCTGAACATTTCATCCACATGGAATCATACAATATGTGATATTTTACACCTGGCTTCATTTGTATAGAATGATGTTTTTGAGATTCATTCATGCTGCAACATGTAATAACAAGTGTTGGCAAGTATATGGAGAAACAGGTACCTTCATACATTCCCAGTGGAAAATATGAACTGGCAAAGCCACTTTGCAAAAACACATTTTAACAGTTTCTTAAAACCTTAAAAACATGAAGTTACCATGTAAACCAACAATTCCATTTCTATGTTGTTAGCCTAGAGAAATGTAAACACATGTCCCCACAAAGACTTGGATATTGTACTTGAATATTCATAGCAGCAGCATTCATAACCAAAATTCGGAAATAATCCAAATGCCTATCACTGGCAGTGGAAAAGCAAAATATGGTATATTTATAAAATGAAATGCTAATCAACTAGATGAGTAAACAGTTTCAAAACTGTTTCCATGGTTCAGGTCTTAAAAATAAATAGACTCATGCATTATTTTTTTTATTTCATTGATACTTATTCTGTAATAACAAGCTTTTATTTGTATAAATTATATATTTTTAAAATTTTATATCTCCATCTGAGTATTTTAAAGTCTTTATCAATTAAGAAATGGGAGACTATATGTTTAAATTTATTATTAATTTTACAGTGAGAAACAATGTACTAGAAAGTCAGACTTCTCTGTGGAAGTCCAAAGCTTGAAATTCCTCTCATTTCAAAAGATATAATAGAAATGATAGTAATTATAAAAGTCTACTGCCCTTTATTTTGTACCTCGTGATTCCATTAAGCTGCTTTTCTAGAAGAGAGTTTCTTACACATTACTCCAAATCAGAATCTCTTAGGGTGTTTATATAAAGTTTAATTTCCAGGACCTTACCCCCAGAGATTCTGATGAGTGAGTCATACATGGAGGCCAGCAAGCTGTGATGCCAATAATCAACACAGGTAATTCTAACTTACCCAGTATGTGTCATGTGGGAGTCACTGTTCTAATAGAAAACAAAAACAAAAACAAAACAAAACAACAACAACAACAACAACAAAACAACACAGCAGATACCTGCTCTTAGTGAGGATTAATAGAATTCCAAGCACAGGACTCTGTTAAATGGAATTTAATACATTTTAATAGAGTATGAAGGAAAGCTGATTACCTCCAAAGAGTTTCTAATTATTTTTAAGCATTACATACATCATATCCTGGCAAAAGGAAAAGTACTGCATGGCAATTCAGATTTATGAATTTTCTTCACAATAAGAGCTAATTACAGTTTTCCTGTTTCTGAAAGAAACACACTTACAGACAAAGCTTCATTTTTAAAAAATGTTCTTTAATCAATGCAATCAGTCAACAAATATTAATTGAATACCTTCTTTATATAATAGATTGTGAAACATGATCAGAATAACATTTTCATAGATTTTAGGAAGTTTATGGTCTCTTTGTTGTTCATAGGCATATAACCAAATAAATGTAATGCTAACTAAATGTAAGTTTTCCTATAACTTAGAATAATGGATATTTATTGAGTATTCAGTATATGACAGCGATCACTGTATTTGGGAATTACATGCATTATAAATTTAATTTTCAAAAAGTGATGACATAGGCATAATTGTATTATAATATAATAGACAAAGAAATAAAGATCTCCAGGTAGTAAATGGTGGAGCAAGATGGGCAACTAGCTTCAATGCTTAAATGCACTCCTCTATATAAGTAGATATTTCAGCATCCAAAAGAAATTTAAATTATAGTCAATTAATTTTCATTGATAGGGGACAAGATATAATGGGGAAAGAAGAAAAGTTTCCTAAAGCTAGAGTGTATGTTCAGATGGTCATTGAGTTATGATTGTTCAGTTTGTAATTTTATGACTTCATGATGATGTGAAAATAACATGCATTTAGTAGAAAAAAAACCTTTGAATTGTGAATTTTTATCTTTTCTTAGTCTAGCAACATATAGTACAACACTGTTATATGGGACAGTGTCCATGAGCCACACCAGCCACACCTTGTAGTCACTCATGTGATCATGAGGATAAACAACTGATAAGCTTACAACCATTCTGTACACATACAACCATTCTATTTCCCATTATCAGTACAGTATTTGTTAAATTATACGAGATATTTAATGCTTCATTATAAAATGGGCTTTGTGTTGGATGATTTTGCCCAACTTTAGGCTAATGTAAGTGTTCTGAGCACATTTATGGTAGGCCAGGCTAAGCTATGATGTAAGTTAGTAGTATAAAATGCATTTTTAACATGGTATTTTCAACTTGTGATTGGTTTATCAGGATATAACCCCAAAATAAGTCAAGGAAGATTTGTACTTGAAATCTGCACAATTTGGAAAAGTAGAGGACATTCAAGCAAAAGAAAATGATGTGAGTAAAGATGTCCAGGAACATGTTGGAGGTATTTGGTGTGTCAGTTTATAAAATGTTTTGAATAGGTTTAGAAGAAAAGGGAATCTAGTAAAGCCTTGGTTGAACCTTGAATGTTAGGCTAAGAAATCTGGAATACATCTTATCTCAAATTGTAAGCCATTTTTTATTTTATCTTGGGGGATAAAAATAATATACTTAACAAATAATTACTAGCTGGTCCTCTGTTCTAGGCTCTATGGTAGTTATTGGAGGCACAATGAAGAAAAGATAGATACAATCACTATTCTCTTGAAGCTGGCATTATAGTGAGTTTAAAAAATAAAGAAGCAAAATGATTATGAATTATAATAATTATCCTAAAGGAAACAGGGTTTTAAAATAGAAAAAACTTAGAGCAGAATGAGAACAATGTATGTGTTTTAGGTAGAGAGGAGAGGAGGTGACATATAATCTACTGGATAAGAATAAATTTGCCATGCAGTGTGAGGAAATGTGGCATATCAGGAGATGGAAGGTTTTGTAAAGACTGTGAGGAAGAAAAGTCATTTGGAAGGTGAAGAAAGATAAAAACAATACCTTGTTACTGGAGCTTAACAAAAGAGATAAAGAGTGGCTCAAAATGAATATATTAGAAACAAGGGCCAGATCAGGCCAGGTTTATTGTCATAGTAGAATTCCAAATGTGTTTGGATGCATCAACTAGTTTTAAGTAAGAGAGAGACATGGTTTCAGTTCTCTTGTTTGTAAGATCTCTTTGCTTCTCTGTGGGGAATGGTTCCAGATATAGGATGATAATGGCCTAGTTTAGTTTGATGATGCCTTGAAGCACATGAAGCACATGTTCCAAAACAAGTGCACCTATCAGAAATAGGAAAAATGCTTTTTACCAGACAACTAAAGCTTACACTTAAATGTCTGATCTTACATATATGTTACCAAACATTTAGTATAGGCAACTAGAATGTCATTTAGTTATGTAATACCATATACCAGCCCCAGTGATCATATTAGGGGGTTCTGTAGTTTAGACATTTGGGTATAAGTCCTGCTTCTCCACTTAGCTGTGTGATCTTGGAAAAATTACCTGAACTATTTTGGCTTTGCTATCCTCCAAAAAGAGTAATATATGATATATATGACAGATCTTCTATGAGAATTAAGTGGAATAATACCTATTTCACAAAGTACATGTCATCGAGTAAGAGATTGGGAAATGTTAGCTAAGGCTCAACACTGTATATTGATAATAAGAAGAAAAATATAACTTTTTTTCTTCTATAAGTAAAATAATTATATATGGTTTCCTTCTGAGGTTAGTAGGGTAGTTTAAAAAAATTAACAAAGTATGTGTCATGAGGCATGGCCCCAAATGGCTGTGTAATCTCATCCTGGGTCACTCCAGACGGATTGTCTCTGTCTCATATAAAAAGGGACAAGGCAACTATCTTCAAACCCAAATTTCAAATTTCTCTGAAATGACTTCTCTGTTGTTGAGGTATGAGAGTTCATTTAATCATATTTTTCATGTTCTAATAAAATGTTAGCTTTATTTCTGAAAAAGCTGGAAAAGAAAATTTATCCTTATAAGCAATGCAGTGGTATAGACATAGAAGGGTCTTTGCCCTAGATTTGCAGTTACTACTTCCTAATTTCATCATAAATTGGTCTTTCCTCCCATAAAACAGGACCGTCAGAGCTGGAGAGAAGCCACAGAATCCTCATCACTAAATAGTAAGAGCAGAATTTCCATTTTATTAGTTGGCTTTCCAGCATATAATCACAGTGGGATAAACTGAATAGGAATCTTGTCACATGGTGCTGGCTCCAGAGAGGGAATAGGAACAGAGCTGTATCAGATATGATTATTATTAAGATTAACTGGAAGCAACAAGTTTGAGAAATTGGTATTAGAAGAATAGTAACTGATATGCGCAAATAATGTAATACCAAAAAAAGCCAGAATTGGAGACATTGCCTGGGGTCAGGAATAATAAATTGATTGAGGTAAGGTTGAAGGCTTAGCCCTCATGGAGATCTTAGGAGGATTGGGAAATTGAGCTTCCTCTTCTTGGTGCTTATTGAAAGTCTTTAACTGGTTGAAAAATATAGAGTTCAGCCTCACATCACTTCCTTTTTTCCCCCTTTTAAAATACTGCTATATCCTCTTTATTCTTGGAGTAGGTCCTCCTTATTTCTAGTTAGAGTTGGCCATATTCCCCCTAACTCTGACTTTCCCACCCAAAAAAGAAAATAAAAATCATAGTTCAAAATTTTTCATATTTATTTATTCACAAATATTTATTGAGTGCCTGATATATAACTATCTATAGTTCTAGATTCTAGTGATATAACAATGAACAATAAACAAAAATCCATACTGTAATCAAAATTACATTTGAGGAAGGAAGAGAACAGATAATTAACAAGATTAATATTTCAAATATATGATACGATAGGGATTAAGGAGGAACAGAGAATTAACAAGATTAATATTTCAAATATATGATATGATAGGGATTAAGGAGGGCACTTGTGAGAGCACTGGGTGTTGTATATAAGTGATGAATCACTAAATTCTCCTTCTGAAACAATATCACACTACATGTTATCTAACTACAATTTATTTTATTTTTTTAAAAGATTTTATTTATTTATTTATTTGTCAGACAGAGATCACAAGCAGGCAGAGAGGTAGGCAGAGAGAGGAGGAAGCAGGCTCCCCACTTAGCAGACAGCCCGATGCGGGGTTCGATCCCAGAATCCTGGGATCATGACCTGAGCCGAAGGCAAAGGCTTTAACCCACTGAGCCACCCAGGCGCCCCATCTAACTACAATTTAAATAAAAACTTGAAACATAACAAAATAAAATAAGTTTAAACAATTAAAATTAGGTATTAAATTTTTGTAACATAATAGAACATGGATATACACTTTTTCTTTTGAATTTTTAGCTTTGGACTTAGAGTTTTCTCTTTTATTTAATGTGAAAAATGGACTGAAACGATAAACTGAGAGCTGAATAAAAATTATTTAAAAAATATATGTTGTGATAGGTAGGTGCTAAAAATTTAGAGGGTGGAGTATATGAACTTTGTATGTAGTTAGCTGTGGTTTATGGTTTAGATAGGGGGACCTGGAACAACTTCACTGAGAAGAAAACTTTTGCATCAAAAGTTGAAAGAGGGCAGGGTCAAATACAATACAGTGGAAGAGTGGGTGCAAAGATCCTGCAGAGGGAATGTATCTGGTATAATCAGCTAGTGTGGTTGGGGCAGAGTGAGGGGAGACATATTATGAGAAAGGTTAAAGTGGTAAATGCAGGAAGGAGCACGCATTTTATAAAGCTTTGTGTTGCCTGTCTTAGTCTCCTCAGTCTGTTATAACAAAATGCCATCGACTGGATAGCTTATGAACAACAGAAATTTATTTCTCACAGTTCTTATGGCTGAATGTCTGATATCAACAGTTGGATTCTTGTGAAGGCCCTCTTTGAGGTTGCAGACTACGACTGACTACTTACTATATCCCTCACACAGTGGGAGGGGCAAGTTAACTCTCTGGAGTCTCTATTTTTTTTTTTTTTTATTTCTTTTCAGCGTTACAGAGTTCATAGTTTTACACCACACCCAGTGCTCCATGCAATGCGTGCCCTCCATAATACCTACGACCTGGCTCCCCCAACCTCCCACCCCCCGCCCCTTCAAAACCCTCAGGTTGTTTTTCAGAGTCCATAGTCTCTCATGGTTCATCTCCCCCCCAATTTCCCTCAACTCCCTTCTCCT
>PISX010016875.1:0-44958 GCA_004024625.1 Mellivora capensis | reverse complement strand
GCTGCATGTTCTTCTCATTTAGTGCCCTGAATATATCTTGCCAGCCCTTTCTGGCTTGCCAGGTTGCTGTGGACAGGTCTGACATTATTCTGATGGGCTTTCCTCTGTACATAAGGAGCTTCTTTGTCCTAGCTGCCTTCAAGAGAGTTTCTCTAGAATTATAATTCCTCATTCTTACTATCAGGTGTCTCGAGGTGTTCCGAGAATCTAACATCTTGGGGGGGGGGGGGACCGTTCTGCCTCCAGTGCATGAACGCTGTTTCCATTTGTGATATTTGGAAAATTTCCATGAAGAACGTGTTCGACAATATCTTCTAGACTTCTTTCTTTCTCCTCCCCTTCAGGTATTCCAATAATTCTGACATTGGAACATTTCATGGCATCATTTATTTCCCTGATTCTGTTTTCGTGGCTTCTGAGCTGTTTGTTCCAGGCTTCCTCCTGATCCTTTCTCTCTATCTGTTTGTCCTCCAGATCACTAATTCTATCTTCTGTCTCAGTTACCCTAGCTTTTAGAGAATTTGGATTAGATTGGAATTCATTGAGAGCCTTGTGAACATCATCCCTGGTGGCTTTCAGTTCTTCCCTAATATTGTGAACATCAACCCTGGCAGCTTTCAGTTCTGCCCTAATCAATTCCATTTGGTCATCCATGGCTTTCTCCAACCTCGCTATTGCCTGGATAATTGTTAGCCTGAATTCCCTTTCCGACATAATGTCTATGTCGGTAGCCATTAGCTCTGTTGCAGAGGGCCCATCCTCTGTATTCTTCTTCTGCTGGCCATTTCTCCTCCTAGTCATTTTGGTGAGAGAAGACTGAATGGTTGTAGCTGGATGTATCGACCTTGGTGCAGTGAAGGTACACCCTGGAATGCTTCTGAGCATTCGAGTGTCCCCACCCAAATAAAAGAAAAAAAGAAAGAGAGACAGCAGAAAAAAAGAGAGAGAGAAAGAGAGAGAGAGACAGGAAATAGAAAGAAGGATAAAAGAGAAGGCTCAGCCCAAATGGGCCCCAAGGTAAGGTTTGTGAAGTATACAAACAAATACAGACAAACAAAAAAGACTGATAAAAGTATATGACAAGAGAAGAAAAAAATATGTACATATATATGTAAAAGCAAAACAAAGAAACAAACAGACAAACAACAAAAAAAAAAGAACCTCGTCAAAAAGAACCCTAAGTATAAGATTTATATACTAGCAGGACAAACACAAATATATAAAAATACTGGTAGGAGAAAAAGATGGGAGAGTGGTTGTAAATTCTCAGTGTGGGTGAGGAAGGTTATTTTGATTTTTCCTGGATGTATCTTGATATCTTTTTTAAAGGACACAACTTTCCTAAGATAACAGGGGATTAAAAATTGGTTTACCTATAGGGGTAGCATTGACTGGGGAAAGGAGATTACCTTGAAGTTTAACTCTATATGAATATTAGCAAATAAAAGTAAAGAATGATCTAAACTAAAGTGAAATTTAATAAAAAAAATTTAGAATAGCAAAAGACAAACACGGGTATATATATCAAAAAGTTCAGGTTAAAAGTTTATTATGCAATTTGATGTACTGGACGTCTCACTGTGATGGTAAATAGGCTAAAAAAATCTATATATAAAAAATAAAAAAGATTTAAAAAAGTTAAAAAATGAACCAGAATAGTGGGAACGAATTAAAAATTAAACATTGTATCTATGAAATAGTACTGATTGTTGTCTTCTCCTCAGGTTGGCTTTCTGGGGGAGGGGCCTGCCGCGTGGGTTTTCAGGCAGTGTTTCCTGAGTTAAGTCCTCCCGCCCCCCTCCAGGGGGTGGGCTCTGAGGAAACCGGGCCTTCAGGCTTTTGTTCTCTGGAGGTTTTTATGTCTGTTCCTTTGTTTTCTCTCCCCTTGGCAGCTCTTGATGGTTCTTGGAGGTTTAGAGGAAAGCAAACTGCACCCACCTCCCTCCCAGAGAGAAGCCCCAGTCCGTTCCCCTCTGGGTGCTGCAGAGCAGGTTCCCAGCCGTGATCTCTGGGGACACCTGTGCGTCCTGCTTGTACTCAAATCGACAGCAGCAGCAGCTGTCTGGGCAGCTCCAGACCACCAGAGAAGTCCCAAGCAGTGATCACACACTGAGATTTTCCCACTGACCCGGGCTAGGAGCCCTCAGACTTTCCGGGTGGGAGAGCGCCCAGCTGGCCAGGGGAGGGGAGGGAGCACGTCTCAGGCTCTGTTAGCGCAGTGCGGAGCACGTGTGGGGACTGCAAAAAGGCTGTTTCTGCTCCGTGTGGGTCCCAGCCCCTGCCGCATGCCAAGCGCCCTTAGGAGATCTCCTCGAGGCTCAGGGACCAAGACCTGATTTCTCCGCTGCACTCTCTCTGGCTCAGTGCCAAGGGTGTCTGTCCTCCATGGGGGACTTAAGCCCCTGTCTGGAACCGTTCCAATTCCCACAATTTCCCCCTGTGATCCTTTACTCTTTTTGAGTGCTTTCTATCAGACTTCAAGTTAATGCTGGTACCCAGTCATAGGGCACTCTCGTATTGGGGTATTACTTTCCAATGGGTCTCCTCTGGTGGCTCCCTACCCCTTTTGTTTATCTTCTGATACCAGTCCAGCATTCCCACTCCGCTTTACCTGCCCACTGGCATCCTCTGCCCCCGTCGAGATCCTGACGTCCCACTGGCGTCTTCTGCCCCTGTAGAGATCCTGACGTGTAGAATTCTAATCTCAGGCTGATTCATGGGTGATCGGAGTTCTTTGGTAGGTAATCAGCTCACTTTAGGGGACAGGTTGAACCAGCGCCTCCTCCTAGTTCCCCGCCATCTTAGCCCGGAGAGTATGTTGTCTTACTGTTTCTTCAGTCTGGAATCTTGGCACAGCCTAGATGGGTCTTCTGACCATAATCATCTGAAGGCTCTGCCAGAGAAGGACTGATTTCCCATGGCATGTGGTCACTGGTGGGATTTGATTCTTCAAACTTTGTTGGACCAAGGGCCTTAGTTTCTTTTTCAGTGGTGGTTAGAGGTTTCCTTCGGTTCCTTCCTTCATGGGCTTCTCAAACATATCCACCAGCGTCCTCCAGGGGTGTGGATGCCTTCAGCAACCTGGAGACCCTCCCCTCTTCTTCATTTAGGGCTTTTTAGGGAGGTTTGGTTAGCCAGGAGGGACGCAATCCTTGGGCAGTGCTGATTGACTCAATTTCCTCTCCTGGCAGAGATGGAGTCTGCATGTATCTTTTATCCAACAATTTACAAACCAATGAACCCATCATTATATAGACTATTAATGGTATGTGTCTCTTTTACACATTTTTAGAAGCCATTTAAGCACATTGAGAAACTACAAATTGATTTTGCTAATCATTAATAATGGGAAGAAGGTGATCTGGAGATGTCTTAAAGAGTAAGTGACTAACCTTCAAACTGTAATTAAAGTGTTTCTATTAGGCTTACCATGAACTGGCAGCAAAAGATAAGCTATTTTTTTTTTTTTTTTAAGATAAGCTATTTAATAACAAAAATATTGTAACTGAGCTGTCAGGTTCTTGACAAGCAGTTTCTGGATAGTTCTAACTTCATGTATATAAAACCCGTACTTTTTTTTTTGCCCAGGCTAATCATATGTAAAATCATAAGCAAGTATGATGAGGCAATTAATTCTATCTCTTTGTTGACAATTTTGAAGCAAGATATGAAGAACAAATTATTTCAAGCCTGCTTTTCACTTTGCATTTAGAAAATAACTAGGTTATTGAAGTGAACTTTCTCAGAATCAAACATAGCAAAGAATTGGGAATTTATTTAGTATAGAGGAGGCACAATTATTCCACAAGATTTCATTATACTACTGGCATTTATGTTTTTATAAGTGAGAAGGCAATTTGGTTTCAATTATGTCAACTTTATCAAAACTTCTAGCAGTTAATTACAAAAAATGATTAACTTTAGATGTTGAAGAACATACTATTTTAAATAAATTGGTATGTATTAATTACTATTTATATAATAGAATATACCAATCAAGATAATTGCCTTAAAACTTCTAGTACTCTGGCTACAGACAGCTTTGTTTTTGCATATGTATGAGAGTGACCACACTTTCCATAATGTATATAATGTATAAGACTAATAGTCTTTCATTTATGTTTGCAATTGATTATTCCTTAAATTCATGTTTAAATTAGTTTTACTATAAAGGACTATTACATAAATTCAAATGACTTACCACAAAGTTCTTCTAAGTCTCAAAGTATATTTCATAGAAGATTTGCCTTAAATTCACATGAAAAATTAATTGATATATCTTTCATTTATTTATTCAATAAGTAAAAATTAAGCATGTGTTCTGTATCAGGTTCTGGTCTAGATGGTTTGTATACTTCAGTGAACCAAGGAATAAACAATCACCTCTATAATGTGCACATTCTAAAGTAGATAGATAAGAAATATATTGTATAGCATGATAGAATACAATACGTCTATGGGAAAAAAGAGAAAGTAGAGTGGGAAAAAAGGGTTTGAGGTGTATAAAACAGGCAGATTATATTATTAAATGGGGTGATCAGGTGAGATGATGCTAGGAAAAGAAATACTGTAAGGGAGCTGACCATGGCCAAGAGAAAGTTGCAGGCAGAACCAAGCCCTGAGGTGGGAGAACATGACTGACATGTTCAAAGAATCTCAAGAAAGTCAAGGTGTCTAAAGCCAAATGAGCTTAAGAAAGGATAGTCAGAGATGAGAGTAGAGGAGTAACTGTGGTCCAGATCCAAAAGGCCCTGTTGTAAATCATTTTAAGGATATTCACTATCATTTAGCAGAACCATAATAGCATTTTAAAAAGAGGAGTGCCATGACGTCATTAATGTCTCAGAGGAATCATTAACTATATTTCAGAAAGATTAACATGGGGCTAGATGGGAGCTAAGAGATCAATTAAGACAAAATTATAATATTAGATCATAGTACTAGTAGGAAAGATATACCAAAGTATAAATTCTGAATAAATCTTGGAGGCAGAGCCAGCAAAATTTCCTGTTGTATTGACTGGTTGTGGCGAAGAGAATAGTCAGGAATGGGTCCATGGATTTTAACTTGAGAAAACCAGAAGGAAGAATTCCATCTCTACAGACTGAGGTAAAGTCTGTAGGTAAAGCAGTTTGGAATGAATTTATCAGGAAACCTAATTTGGAAATGCTAAACTTGAAAACACTAGTTTACATTAAAGTGATGATTTAACTGACTATAAGTACTTGGTTTTCATAAAGATGTGTGGGCTAGAGACAAATATTTACAAAATATTGGCAGATATATAGCATTTAACCATAATAAGATGAAATTAAATTATCAAAGAACTTACTATGACTAGAGAAGCAAATCAAAGTCTAAAATCCTGGCACAACTTCTTGACAAGAGGTCAGAAAGTCAAAAGATGAGACTGTGAAAGGACATTAATATGGTTGGGAGAAATCTATGAATGTGTAGGGAGGGTCCTGAAAGCCAAAGGGAAAAACAATATTAAGAAAAGGAAGTGGTAACTGTGTCTAATGTTATCAATAAGTCAGGTAAAAAGAAAACTGAAAATTGACTATCGATTTAGCAAAGTGATGGTCACTGTTGATCTTCACCAAAGTAGTTTTTGTAAAATGATTGAGGTGAAAGCCAGATTGGAATAAAATTCTACAAATTTTTTTCTGTCTCATATTTTACAACTATAGTTTTTATACCTTATTGAATTAAATTCTTCCATTTTACACTGAACATCGTTCAATTTAACAAAATGGAAGAATTCACTGACCTTATGGTTATCTTATGAGCAATGATAATTCTAAGTTAATTTTTTAAATATATGTTTTTATATTTAACTTACACCTTTTGTTCATAAATATCTCCACTCTTGCAAATGTATACGGCTATTAGAAGGTCTATCAAGGAGGATGGTGCCTTCTAAGAGAGTACCAATGCTAACCCAAGTTCAGAACAGTGCTTTTGTTTTTTTCTTTTCAGATATTCCCAGAAGTCTTGGAATGAACAGAATTTGCCAGACTGTACTCTTAACTAAGTCTCTCCTGTAGTCTAAAATGAAATTCTTATAAAGTCTAAAGTGTATAAGAGCCTGTGTAAATTTTGAATCCTATCAAACAAATAAACTAGTAACTAGCTTCAGAAAAGATAAAAGACCGATTTTATGTTTTAAATATATTTAATCAAAAAAACAGCAAGTTTTTCTCCCAATAGACAAGCTTAAAATGAAGGGAAAAAGCCAGGGACCACAAAGAGAGAGGTAAAAGATAGAGTGGGTTAAGGGAGTTAAAGCCTGCAAGACATAGAGAAACTTTAGATTAGAGGACATAGAAGCTTGAACTTTGTGTTCCTGTGCTTATATAGGAACAGAGGATATAAGCTTACATAAAAAGGAGGAGCTAGAACTCAACTCCCCACCATTATAATAAAGACTTTAAGATATTCTTTCATATAAGCTAGAAAACAATACACAATAATCTGGAAAAAGCAGCTGGAAATCTTGCTGTTTATGTAGTGTATGGAGATGGGAAAATTTCCACTACAATAAAAAATACACATATTCAAAAACTAAACATATTTTTCAGACATTCCAATATAATAATTAGAAATTACAAATCTTTAAAAAAAATGTCTGTTGTGTTATGTTAGTCACCATAAAGTACATCATTAATTTTTGATGTAGTGCTCCAAGATTCATTGTTTACATTGTTTACATATAACACCCAGGGCTGCATGCAATACATATACACCCCACACCCTTCCCCTCTAAAACCCTCAGTTGAGTCCACAGTCTTTGATGGTTTACCTGCCCCTCTTCACTTTTCCTTTCCTTCTAATGTCCTCCATGTTATTCCTTATATTCCATAAGTAAGTGAAACCAAATGATAATCGACTCTCTCTGCTAGACGTATTTCACTCAGCATAATCTCCTCTAGTCCCATTTTTGTTGATGCAAAAGTTGGTTATTCATTATTTCTGATGGCTGAGTATTATTCTATTGTGTATATGGACCACATTTCTTTATCCATTTGTCTGTTGAAAGGCATCTCAGCTCTTTCCACAATTTGGCTATTATGGACATTGTTGCTATGAACATTGGGGTACATATGGTCCTTCTTTTCAATACATCTGTATTTTTGGTAAATATTAGTAGTTCAATTGCCAGGTCAGAAGGTAGCTCTATTTTAACATTTTTGAGGAATCTCCACACTGTTTTCCAAAGTGGCTGCACCAACTTGCATTCCTCACCAACAGTGTAAGATGGTTAGTCTTTCTCCACATCATCTCCAGCATTTTTTTATTTCCTGCCTTGTTAACTTTTTGCCATTCTAACTTGTGTAAGGTGGTATCTCAGTGTGGTTTTGATTTGAATTTTCCTGATGGCTAATGATGATGTAGCCATTTGTATGTCTTCCTTGGAGCAGTGTCTTTTCATGTCTTCTGCCAATATTTTGACTTGTTATTCATTTTTTGGTGTTGAGTTTAAGAAATTCTTTATAAATCTTGGACATCAGCCCTTGAAATTACAAATAATGCTTAACAAAAGGTTAATAGAAAACATAATGCAGATTGAGCAAATAAAAGACATTTTCAAAAAGTGAAATAAACAAACCCATGATAATACTTGAAAAAAGATTAACTGAATCCTCTTAAATAGCTCACAAAGATATACATATAAAAATAAAAAAGATTGGACATAGGAGATATAGAATTCTATATATAATAAACAGAAACTTGTATTTTCAAAACATGGGAGAGAGGTGCACCTGTGTGGCTCAGTCAGTTAAGTGTCTGCCTTCATCTTAGCTAATGATCTCAGTGTCCTGGGAGCCAGCACTGTATTGGGCTCCCTGATCAGGGGGGAATCTGCTTCTCCCTCTCCCACCCCTCAACCTCAACTAGTGCTCTCTCCCTCCCTCCCTCAAATAAACAAATGAAATACTTTAAAAATCAAAATTTTCAAAACATGTTTAGAAAATGATTGTATGTTAGAATTTTAAAAAGTTAATAATATGTAAATATTTAAGATATATTTTCTTGGGCACCTGGGTGGCTCAGTGGGTTAAAGCCTCTGCCTTCCGCTCAGGTCATGATCCCAGGGTCCTGGGATCAAGCCCCACATTGGGCTTGATCTCTCTCTGCCTGCCTCTCTGCCTATTTGTGATTTATGTCCATCAAATAAACAAATAAAAAATCTTTCTAAAAAAGATATATTTCCTTAAAAATCAACAAAATAATAAATTATTACAAAAAATATCAGCCATAAGTGCAGTTATAAAGTAAAAATCACACTTCTAAATAATTCATTAGTCAAAAAAAATTATAAAAATTTAAGACTAATTAACATTAAATTATCCCCAATTTCACTGTGTATTAAACTGTGTAAGATGGGTACAGTCAATTGAGCATCCGATTCTTGGTTTCAGCTTGGGTGGTGATCTCAGAGTCCTGAGATCAAACCGCACAATGGGTTCTACACTGAGGGTGGAGTCTACTTAAGACTTTCCTCTCTCAGCCCCTCCCCCATTTTTCTTTCTCGAATAAATAAATTAATTAATTAAAAATCTTTACAAAATGTGTATGATAAGTGTCTACCCCTTATTTACCTAGTATCTGCAAACTGCAAATGCATCTTCCATTTTTGTGCTTTTTAACACTATAATAGGCACTTTCCAAACTGTATTTCTCCATTCTCAGTTGGCTTCCAGTAAGGGAACTTTCTATTTCTTTCTAGGCAGTGAAAAGTGAAAGGTGAAAAAAAGACTCCTTTGAGCATAGAATATATTTCCATTTCTTTGTGTCATCTTCAATTTCTTTTATCAGTGTTTTATGGTTTTTGGAGTACAGGTCTTATACTAGGAAATTTTTAAAAAAGTAAACATATAGTAAAGGTAGCAGATGAGTCACTGATAAAGCCAGTATAGAAGTTAAAACAAAATTAGTAAAATCATTTACATCTACAAAAAATAGTCAAGGGATATACAAAATAAAAAAATATATATAATATCACATGATATATATAAAACATGAAGGGAGGAGTAAAGATGTGATGCTTTTAGAATGTATTTAAGCTTAAGCAGCCATCACTTTGTTAGGCCCTATTATACACATAACATGTTAGGTATGAACCCAATGGTAAATCAAAATAAAAAACCTACAATAGTGTACCTATTATTCACTAAACAGAAAGAGAGAGAGAGAGAGAGATGTAAGCATAGTAATAAAGAAAGCCATCAAACCACAAGGGAGGAGATCAAGAAAAGAAAAGAAAAAAAAAGCAAGAGAAAAAACTTCAGAAACAATTAAAAAATTAACAAAATGCTGATAAGTATATAACTTGAATAAATATTTTAAATGCAAATGGACTAAAGCTCAGAAATCCTAAAATTTATATGAAACCAAAGACATAGGATGACTACATGGATAAAATTGAGACCCATCTATATACTTTCTATAAAAGACTCACTTCAGTCATAAAGATTAAAGAAAAAAAAGAGGAAAAATATATACCGTACAAATGGAATTTTAAAAAAAACCTGGGGAAACAACATTTTTAACAAACAAAATAGATTTTAAAATAAAGACTGTAGTTAGAGATAAAGACCACTGCATAATGATAAAGAATAAATCCAACAAGAGGATATAACATTAATAAATATCTATGAACCCAACATAGGGCAACTAAATATATAAAGAAAATATTAATATAAATAAAAGGAGAAATTAACAGAAATACAATAGTAAGGAGTTTCGACAATTCACTTGCATCAGTGGATATGTTATCCAGGCAGAAAATCAATAAGAAAACATGGGCTTTGAATGGCACATTAGACCAGATGGATCTAACAGATATATACATCCAAAAACAGAATACACATGAAACATTCTCCAGGATAGATAACGTGATAGGCCACAAAAACAAACAAGCAAACAAACAAACAAACAAAAACCTCAATAAATTTCAAAAGATTAAAATCTTGATATAACTTTGTGGTTGATATCATTTTATTCCCACTACAACAGTATAAACTAAAAATCAATTACAAGAAAAATACCTGAGAAAAAAACACAAACACATGGCAACTAAACAACACACTACTGAACAATCTATGGGTCAATGAAGAAATCAAAGAGGAAATAAAAATATACATGGAGACAAGTAAAAATGAAAACACAATGGTTCAGTATCTTCGGGACACAGTGAAAGCAGTTCTAAGAGAATACATAGCAATACAAGTCTACCTCAAGGAGAAGAAAAGTCTGCCTCAAGAAAGAAGAAAAATCTCAAATAAGGCTAAAATGTAGACCTATAGGAGCTAGGAAAATATTAAAAAAGAACAAACAAAGGAAGGAAATAAAAAAAGATTAGAGCAAAAAGAAATGAAATACAGATTAAAAAAATTTAAAAGGCCAATGGAACCAAGAGTTGGTTCTTTCAAAAATAAACAAAATTGATAAACATTTAGCTAAACTCATCAAGAAAAGAGAGAGATAGAGAGGATTCAAATAAACAGAATAAAAAATGAAGGAGAAATAACAACCAATAACACCACAGGAATACAAAGAATTATAAGAAAATACTTGGTAGATTGTATGCCAACAAACTGGACAGCCTAGAAAACAATAGATAAATTTATAGAAGCCTACAATCTTCCAAAACTGAATCAGAAAGAAATAGAAAATTTGAAGAGTCTGATCACTAGCAAAGAAATTGAATCTGTAAAAAACAACAACAACAAACTCCCAACAAACAAAAGTCCATGACTAGGTAGTCACAAGCTAATTCTACCAAATATTTAAGGAAAAATTAATATCTATTCGTCTCACACCATTCCAGAAAATCAAAGAAGGAACACCAATTAAAAAAAAATAAAATACCTAGGAATAAACTTAACCAAGAAGATGGAAGATCTTTACTCTGAAAACTGTAGGATATTGATGAAAGAAATTGAAGATGACAAAAATGGAGAGATATACATACCATGCTTATAGATTGGAAAAAAATAATATAGTTAAATATTATATCAATAGCATTTTTCACAGAAGTGAAATAAATAATCCTAAATTTATATGACACCACAAAAGACCTTGAATACCCAAGCAATCTTGGGAAAGAAGAATAAAACTGGAGATATCACAATCCCAAATTTCAAGATATACTACAAATGTGTAATAAACCACAAAATATCTTAAATGTTCAAGCAATCCTGGGAAAGAAGAACAAAACTGGAGGTATCACAATCCCAGATGTCAAGATATACTACAAATGCGTATAAACAAATCAGTATGGTACTGGCACAAAAATAGTGGTACAAAAAGAGCATATATCAATGGAAGAGGAGAGAGAGCTCAGAAATAAACCCTACCTAGATGTCAATTAATCTGTGACTAAGGACACAAGAATATACAGTGAGGGAAAAGACAGTCTCTTTGATGAATGGTTTTGGGAAACCAGGACAGCTATATGTAAAAGAATGAAACTGAATTACTTTCTTATACAATACATAAAAAGAATCTCAAAATGGATTAAAGTGAGATGTGAGATGTGAAAATATAAAACTCCTTAAAGAAAACGTATGTAGTAATCTCTTATTTATCAGTCTTAGCAACATATTTATAGACATGTCTTCTTATGCAAGGGAAATAAATATACTATTGAGAGAACAACAAAATAAAATCTTTTTTTTGCACAGCAAAGGAAGCTATCTATCCACAAAACAAAAAAGGCAACCTAATGAATAAGGAGAAGGTTTTGTAAATGATAAATTCCATAAGGGATTAATATCCCAAAAATTATAATAAATTTATGTAATTCAATACCAAAAACACAAACAATCCAATTAAAAATGGGCAGGGAGCCTGAAAGACATTCTTTTTCCAAAGAAGTAATCCAGATGGCCAACAGAAACACAAAAAGATGCTAAACATAATTAATCACGTACAAAATGCTAACTCAAATCACAATGAGATATCACTTCACACCAGTCAGAATGGCTAGTATTAAAAAGACAAGAAATCACAATTTTTGGTGAAAATGTGGAGAATAGAAAATCCTCTTGGATTATTGGTGGGCATGCAAATTGGTGTAGCACTATAAAAAGTAGTGAAACACCTGAAACTAATGTAGCACCACCTGTTAACTGGAATTAAAAATTTAAAAAGATAGATGATAGGTAAATGGTAGATGATAGATAGATAGATAGATAGATAGATGATAGATGATGGACAGATGTATAGATAATAGATCACATTGTAGATCTGAAATTAATATAACATATATCAGTTATATTTCAATAATTTAGAAAAAAAAAGTTTAATCAATGATCAAAATGATGGAACAGGTTCATTCTCTTTGCAGTTAAAAATAAGAAAAGAGGGATGCCTGGGTGGCTCAGTTGGTTGGACGACTGCCTTCGGCTCAGGTCATGATCCCGGAGGCCCGGGATCGAGTCCTGCATCGGGCTCCCAGCTCCACGGGGAGTCTGCTTCTCCCTCTGACCTTCTCCTCACTCATGCTCTCTCACTGCCTCTCTCTCAAATAAATAAATAAAACCTTTAAAAAAAATAAGAAGAATTTCAACTATTGCTTTTTTATTCAAATCTGTTCTCACATTCCTAGAATTTCAACTATTGCTTTTTTATTCAAATCTGTTCTCACATTCCTAGTCAATATGAGATGAAATGAATTAATGAATAATACATATTGAAAAATAATAAAATTAATGTGCAGTTTGTGTGTGTGTCTGTGTGTGTGTGTGCAATAATTGACAATTCAAAAATATATGTGGAAAAAAGTTTTAATTAATAAGTAAGTTGAATGATATTTGCTCATATGAATATCGAGAACCTTGGTTAGTCATATATCAATACTTATAATTCAAGACTAGACTCTAAATAACAACCAGCTATAACTTTTGTATTATACATTGATCCTTAACGTCTGGAATATTTTACATGTTTGAAAGACAATTGAAAATTTTTAGAGTATTAGACTTTATATTTCTTGAATCATAAAGTAGTTGTTGCCATTTATTTCATTAAAAAATAGAAGTGTTTCCAACAGATAATAAAAATGTAATATTAGTATTTACAATAATCTTGAAGGTCTTCTATATGCAGGTGTAAAAAATTGAGATGAAAAATCACATGAATTGGTCCAAAAATGGGATTACAATCCGTGATTTTCTATTTACTACTTTTGGGAAGTTGGATTAATCATGTCATCTCTCCAGGTTTCACTCTCCTTATCTGTCAAATGGGTGGATTGTGCATCTCTTTTTTTCTTTTTTTTTTTTTAAATTTAATGTTATTTTTCAGTGTTCCAAGATTCATTGTTTATGCAACACACCCAGTGCTCCATGCAATATATGCCCTCCTTAATACCCACCACCAGGCTCACCTAACCCCTGATCCCCCTCCACTCCAAAACTCTCAGTTTGTTTCTCAGAGTCCACAGATGTGCATCTTTTTAAAAATAGAAAAATTCCCCTAATCAAAATTAATATATGTATATACATATATACAGTATAATTGTATATACAAGCAGAATTACTTTTCTATAAATAGTGCTTTGAACATTCCCCAACTCTGCCTCTTGCAGCTCCCACCTCCTACTACAAGTACTGAAACAATTTCACATCACCTATTTCTTTTTATCATTAGAGGACAAATTAAAAATTTTAAATCCACAAGAAAAGAAAACAGAAGAAAAGAAAAAATTATAATATGTTAACAAAATGTAGAAATTTAGAAAGTGGATGGTAGATGGGAATTGAGTCAAAATTAGAGAACAATACAAGGGAAAAAAAAAACAGAAAAAGATATAAGCCTTCTCTGAAGGAATGCACCACTTTCTAATCCCTAAATTCTTCCCACAAATATTTTGAAGAAAAATGATTTCAAATAGCCAATGGAACACAAGAAAAATAAAAAGTAAGGTATACTGAGGAAGGATCAATAAAAACAAAGGACTACAATGATCAAACCCTAAAGATTTCAGATATTGGAAACATCAATACAAACTGAAACAGTCCTTATATTTACAAAATAAAAGATAAGTAGGAAAACTCTTGCCAAAAATCAAAAACTAAAATAGGTAAAGTAGAAAATAAAATTAAAAGCACAAACATGTATCAAAAACAGAGTAACTATAATTTAAAACTCTGTATAGAAACTTTATAGTTTCTTGAAACTTGAAAGAAATATAGAATTTACACATTAGAAGATAGACTAGAAGAGATTAGACAGAATTCCATACAGAGGTAAGGATAAGGAAGAGAAATAGAAAGAAAAAAAAGGAAGAGAATAAGCTAGAATGGAAGGAGAGAGTGAGGAAATCTAACATAAAATAAATTAAAAATCAATAAGTAAAAAGTGGATTATCAGAGGCAATATCTGAAGCAATAATGACCAGAACTTTCCAGGAGTGATTAAAAAAAAAACAACCTATAAATTCAAGTTGAATAAATCTGAATTGTGTATATATATATATTACATTTCACAACTGACCACATCATGAGAAAGTAATATCTCAAAAACAAACAATGAGAGTATATAGCAGACTTAATATGAACAATGGAATACAGAACACACACAGTGGAAAAATATCTTCCATAGGCTGAAGAAAATGTTTGCCATCCTTAAATTTTATACTCTGTAAATGTATTTCAAGACTAATGAGAAAATAAAGACATTTTCAAACAAAGAAAAACTTGAAGAGTTTTCCAATGGTAGACACATTAAAATAACATTATAAAGCATAAATTTTAGGCAAAAAGAATCTGATCTCCAATGGCAACTTAGTGATGTAGGAAGACATAGCATACAAATAGAGAGGTAAATATGGGAGTATATATATATATTCATGATCTTTGACATATAAAAACATGTTTGAAAAAATTGTTCAACAAAAGATACGTGTAACTCAAGGGTTAGTGTGTTCTTACATTTTATACTATAAAGTAAGAAGTTTTACCTTAATTAAAATTTTACTTTATAGTGATATCACCAAGAAGGCAAATGAGACCCTGATCTCCATAACCCTCCCAAAATCAACAATTAGGGTACAAAAACTGTTCTGAGAGAGCTCAGGAATTCATTTAAGAAACTTCAGCAGCAAAACAAAATAAAAAAAAGAAAACCTTGAGAATAACTGCACAAAGAAGAGCAGCTAAATTTCCCTTCATCCCACAAGCCCACACTGCTCAGAATCAAGAACAAGCTCCCCATTCATATGTGAATTCTACCAAACACTTAAAGAAAATTTAGCATCAATTTTCAAATGAAAATATGTCAAACTAAAATGCTTCTGCATAGCAAAGAAACAATTAACAAAGTGAGAAATATATGTTTGGAGAAAATATTTGCAAAACAAATATATAAGGGGTTAATATCCAAAATACAAAAGGAAATAATACAATTCAATAGCAAAGCAAATCATCATCATCATCATCATCATCATCATCATCATCATCTAATTAAAAACTGGGCAGAGGAATTTATTACAAATTTCTCCAAAGAAAACATACAAATGGCCAAGAGATATATCAAAATGTACTTGGAATCACTGATTCTCTGGGAAATGCAAATAAAAACATAATGATCCTGCAATTGCAATACTGGTTATTTACCCCAAAGATACAGATGTAGTAAAAAGAAGGGCCATCTGTACCCCAATGTTCATAGTAGCAATGTCCATAATTGGCAACGGTGGAAAGAAGCAAGATGTTTGACCCATTGTGGGAGCTCTCAAATACATAAACAACAAAAAACAAACATGAGGTTTATAACACAATAATAGTAGGGGACTTAAACCCCAATATATATAGATTGACAGATCATCCAAACAGAAATCACAAGGTAACAGTGCCTTGCATGACACATTGGACCAGATGGGCCTAACAGATAGATTCAGACATCTCATCCTAAGATAATCATGCCAAAAAATGGGCAGAAGACATGAACAGACACTTCTCCAATGAAGACATACAAATGGCTATCAGACACATGAAAAAATGTTCATCATCACTAGCCATCAGGGAGATTCAAATTAAAACCACATCTAGATACCACCTTACACCAGTTAGAATGACCAAAATTAGCAAGACAGGAAACAACGTGTGTTGGAGAGGATGTGGAGAAAGGGGAACCCTCTTACACTGTTGGTGGGAATGCAAGTTGGTGCAGCCACTTTGGAAAACAGTGTGGAGATTCTTTAAAAAATTAAAATAGAGCTTCTCTATGACCCTGCAATTGCACTACTGGGTATTTACCCCAAATATACAGATGTAGTGAAAAGAAGGGCCATCTGTACCCCAATGTTCATAGCAGCAATGGCCATGGTCGCCAAACTGTGGAAAGAACCAAGATGCCCTCTAATGGACAAATGGATAAGGAAGATGTGGTCCATATATACTATGGAGTATTATGCCTCCATCAGAAAGGCTGACTACCCAACTTTTGTATCAACATGGATGGGACTGGAAGAGATTACGCTGAGTGAAATAAGTCAAGCAGAGAGAGTCAATTATCCTATGGTTTCACTTATTTGTGGAGCATAACAAATAACATGGAGGACATAGGGAGATGGAGAGGAGAAGGGAGTTGAGGGAAATTGGAAGGAGAGATGAACCATGAGAGACTATGAACTCTGAAAAACAATCTGAGGGTTTTGAAGTGACGGGGGGTGGGAGGTTGGGGGAGCCAGGTGGTGGGTACTATGGAGGGCACATATGGCATGGAGCACTGGGTGTGGTGCATAAACAATGAATTCTGTTACACTGAAAAGAAATTAATAAAAAATATTTTTAAAAAAACTAGAATAAAATCTTGAATACAAATACAAATACAAATTAAATAACATGCTACTAAACAATGGGTGGGTCGACCAAGAAATCAAAGCAGGAAATCAAAAAATACATGGAGACAAATGAAAATGGAAACACAATGGCCCCAAATCTTAAGGATGCATCAGAAGCCCTTCTAAGAGGGAAGTTTTTAGCAATACAGGCCTACCTCAAAAAGAAAGAAAGAAAAATCTCAAATAAACAGCCTAACATTACACCTAAAAGAGCTAGAAAAAATAAGAACAAACAAAACCCCAAACAAGTAGAAGGAAGGAAATAATAAAGACCAGGGCAGAAATAAGTAAAACAAAAATTTTAAAAAAAGAGAAGAGATCAATGAAACCAAGAGCTGATTCTTTGACAAGATCAACAAAATTCATAAGCCTTTAGTTAGATTTTTTAAAAAAAGGCAGAAAGGATGCAAATAAATAAAATCCAAAATGAAAGAGATGTAACAACTAACACCAAATATTGTAAGAGAGTATTGTGAAAAATCAAATGCTAACAAACTGGAAAACCTAGAAGAAATGGATAAATTCCTAGATACATCTTACCTCCCAAAACAGAACTAGGAAGAAATAGAAAACTTGAACAGACCGATTACCAGCAATGAAATTGAATCAGTAATCAAAAAACTTCCAAACAAAAAAGTCCAGGACCAAATCGATTCACAAGTGAATTCTGCCAAAAATTTAAAGAAGAGTTAACGCCTATTCTTCTCAAACTATTCCAAAAGAGTAAAAAAATAAATAAAAAAGGAAGGAAGTCTTCCAAATCATTATATAAGGCTATCATTGCCCTGATACCAAAACCAAATAAAGACACTACAAAAAAAGAGAGCTACAAACCCATATCTTCAATGAACATAAGTGTTAAAAATATCAACAAAATATTAACAAACAGAATCCATAGAAACATTAAAAAAATCATTCACCATGATCAAGTAGGATTAATTCATGGGATGCACAGGTCATTCAGTATTCACAAATCAGTCAACATGATATAGCACATCAATAAGAGAAAGCATAAAAGAAAGTATAAAAAAGATATAATCATTTCAATAGATGCAGTTTTCTGCACCTATTCAGCATTTGACAAAGTACAACATATATTCATTATATAAAAAACAAAAACAAAATAGATTTAGAAGAAACATACCTGAACACAATAAAGGCCACATATGAAAAACACACAGGTAACATCATGCTCAATGGTGAAAAACCTTTTCTCCTAAGATTAGAAAAAAGACAAGGATGTCCACTCCCATCACTTTTATTCAGCAAATACTGGAAGAGCTAGCTATAGCAATTATACAATAACAACAACAGCAGCAGCAAAGGCATTCAAATCGGTAAAGAAGAAGTAAAATTCCACTATTTGCAGATGAAATGACATTATATACAGGAAAACTTAGAGACTCCACCCAAAAAATACTAGACTTATAAATGAATTCTGTAAGACTGCATGATACAAAATCAAAATACAGAAATCCACTGCACTTCTATAGACTAATAATGAACTAGTAGAAAAAGAAATTAAGAAAACTGTCCCATTTAGAATGAAATAAACTTAACCAAATAGATTAAAAAAAAAAGACTTGTACTCTGAAAACTATTAAACCTTGATGAAAGATATTGAAGACAACACAAAGAAAAAGAAATACATTTCATGCTCATGAATTGGGGGAAAAATCATGTTAAAATGTCCATCTTACCCAAACAATCTATAGATTTAATACAGTCCCTCTCAAAATACCATTTTTTTCACAAAACTAGAATGAATAATTCTAAAATTTGTATGGTTCTACAAAAGACCTCAAATACCCCAGGCAATTTTGAAAAAGAAGAGCAAGACTGGAGGTATTACAATCCCAGAGTTCAAGATATACAACAAAGCTATATTAATCAAAATAGTATAGTACTAGCACAAAAATAGTTCAAAGCAACAGCATAGGGAACCTAAAAATAAACAAAATTTATATAGTCAATTAATCCATGAGAAAAGAGGCAAGAACATGCAATGGGAAAAAGACAGTCTCTTCAAAAAATTGTATTGGGAAAACTGGACAACTACATACAAAATAATGAAACTGGACCACTTTCTTACACCATATACAAAAAGAAGCTCAAAATAAATAAAGATTTAAAAATAAAGATTAAATAAAGAATAAAGATGAGACCTGAAACCATAAAAATCCTGGAAGAGAGCATAGACAGTAATTTCTCTAATATTAGCCCTAGCAATGCTTTTTTCTAGATGTGTCTTCCAAGGCAAGGGAAACAGAAGGAAAAATAAACTACTGGGACTTGATCAAAATAAAAAACTTCTGCACAGTGAAGGAAAGAATCATCAAAACAAAAAGACAGCCTACTAAATAGAAGAATATATTTGTGAATGATATATCTGAAAAGAGGTTAGTATCCAAAATATATGAAGAACTTATACAACTCAATACCAAACAAAACAAATAAACAAAAAACCCCAATTATTCCAATTAAAACACAGGCAGAATACAAGAACAGAAATTTGCATGAAAAGATGTTCAATACCACTCATCATCAGGGAAATGGAAATCAAACTTCAATGAGATAGCACCTCACAGCTGTCAGAATGGCTAAAATCAAAACCACAAGAAATAACAAGTGATGGTGAGGATGTGGGGATAAAGGAACCATTGTGTACTGTTAGTGGGAGTGCAAATTGGTGCAACCACTGTGTAAAACAGCATGGATTTTTCTTGAAAACTTAAAAACAGAAATACCATATGATCCTGTAATTCCACTATTGCATATTTACTCAAAAAAATCAAAAGATTTATTTGAGAGAATATGTGCACCCCTATGTTTATTACAGTGTACACTATTTGAGTTTTGGAAGCAACCCGTGTCAACCCACGGGTTGATGGATAAAGAAGAAGTGGTATACATACACAATGGAAAATTACTTTGCATAAACAAAAATGAAATCTTTGCCACTTACTATAGCATGGATGCATCTAGAGGCTATAATAAAAAGTCAAATAAGTCAGTCAGAGAAAGACAAATGCCATATGATTTTACTCATACATGGAATCTAAGTAAAAATCAAATGAACAAAAGAAAAAAGGGAGATAAAACAATATATTTAAGACAGACTCTTAAATATATAGAACAAATTGAACGTTACCAGAAAGAGGGTGGGAAGGAGATGAGTGAAATAGGTGAAAGGGATTAAGAGTATGTTTATCATGATGAACACTAAGTAATGTATAGAATTGTTGTATTGTTATATTGTATACCTGAAACTAACACTGTAAGTTAATTAAACTGGAATTTAAAAAAGTAAAAATAAAAAAAGTGAAAAAGAAAAATTATCTGAATGAGCAAACCCTCATCTAATAGGTATTATCTATTAGATGCTAGAAGGAAGAAATCATAATTAAAAGTGTTCTGCAATCAATATTTTAGTTGCTTCTCAATTTAGGGCAATAACTTTAATAATTTAGTACCTAGTGATTTTCTATTTCCTATTACTTACATGAGGTAAGATGTTTTAGTTGGATAAAAGATTAGTAGGTAAGTGGTTTGCAAGCATTTAACCATAGTTTTCCACATTAGAATTATCAGGAATGAGGGAGGAGAAAAAGGAAGTAGAAAAGGAAAATAAAGAAGAGGGCAGAGGAAGAGATGTAGAAGAACAGAAAGAGGAGAAATATTATATCTCATGAGCTGTCATTATGTTTCTAGCCTCTGGCTACATGAGTCATATTATGGAGAAAGCCTGTGGTAGAGAATCTACCTGAGAGGCCCAAGAATTCTTCAAGAACCTCAAATGGACTTATATTAAGCTTTGATTTATAACAGGAAACATCCACATTTTTACTTCAGGATTAATTGATGTGACACCACGGACATTTTGAAATTCCAGCCTAAAATGATTTTATTATTCCATCATTTAAGATTATTAAACTTTCTTTTTTTAAATTTATTTATTTGACAGACAGAGATGACAAGTAGGCAGAGAGGCAGTCAGAGAGAGAGGAAGAAGCAGGCTCCCCGCCGAGCAGAGAGCCCGATGTGGGGCTCGATCCCAGAACCCTGGGATCATGACCCGAGCAGAGGCCTTAACCCACTGAGCCACCCAGGCGCCCCAAGATTATTAAACTCTCTTATAAAAGGAAAAACAAATTCGGAGGATAGATAAAACTAAGTATACATAATAAGTAGTTTGTGAGAATTGTTAGACATAGATAAAGTAGGTTCAGCCTAAGTGAGCCAACATATGTAGGAGGGGACAAACATACCAAGTGCTAACTATTCATCAAACTTTGGTGATACTTACTCGGGTTCCATGTGTCTCCTACCCGAGATATGCATGCTGATAAAATCTAGGGCTGTTCAGCAGGTTCTCAGTGAGTTACAGCTACTGGCCATGAATCAGCGGACCTGGGACTCTCTACTGTTTAAAGTAAGTGCTGGCTTCCAGGCTTTTACTGAACCTCTCATTTGCTCAATAATCAGGTTGCTGAAACCACACCACCAGCAGGGAAGGCTAATATGGCAGACAAAGGAAAGGACTAGTGTCCAGGATCCAGGTCCTGCAGTCTTTACATTCTGCTTGCTCCATTTTGTACGCTTTTTAACATACTCTTTCTCTTTCTTCTTGAATTTGCTGTATGATTTAACAGAACATATGACTTGAGCATTTTAATTTAGTTTGATAACATTTCTGTTCCATGGCCTCATGTATAATTTGCTTATAGTACACTAAGACTCCAAGAATATATCCCACCACATGATGTATAATTGAGCTCATCTGGTGATGTTTCTGGATTAGTGAAAAAAAATTGGTTTCTCCCATTCACATTGGTCTTTTTTAGCAAAAAAAAAATAAATAAATAAAATAAAATAACCACAACCCAGTGAACTACTCCTGGCCAATGATAGTAGTCATTTCTTTTATTTTGAGTCAATTATCACCACAATGCTTCAATTATATCCTTAGTTCCATGAGTGTCAAAATGTTTACCATCTTCAAGAATTTGCCACACAAAAGTCTCATCAAAACTCCATGACCTTAAAGAACTTTCTTTTACAATGTTTTTCCAGATGCTCTAATAACTTGAATGGGCAGTAGTATCATGTGTGGCATGGTAAGTAATGGAGCTTCTAGTGCTATATGCAAAATACTTACATCCTCAAACAGAAAAATAGAAATTGGTATTTCCTTCTTCACCTTTCCTCTCCATGATCCCAGTGTATGGACTCACCATTCTCAAGCTCTGGAAAAACTTAACTGACTCTTGACCAGGGCTTTTATGAAGTGACAGATAACTTGGTAATGATGATATCATACCTAGGCACTCCAAATAATTTTGTTGTGTTTTGGGGAACTGTTTACAAAGCTAGTGTCTCTAGAATAGATAGTTAATATCAATTGGGTTGATGAAGTGAGAATTACACCATTTAAAATTTAATGCCATAGTAACAAGTCTAAATTGAATGTAAATTCAGATGAAAAAAGAGAACAAGTTGCAATCCAAGCAAAACAAAACAATCTAGCACTTATTAAATAAATTAAAATATAAGATTTACAGGATATATATATTCCTCCCTCTAATGGGTGATAAAATAGAACTTTTTTTTTTAAGAAATGAAGATTGGTTTTGTTATCCAATTAAACTAGCAATAGCTATTTATTGAATGCTTACTATATGTACCATATAATAGTTTAAAGTAGTTCAATTGTCTAAAGTACCAAAATGCTTCTCAGTTTTATGGGAATAGCTAGTACAATTTCTAAACGCATTTTTTAGCTCTACTTTTCTGAAGTCTTGTATATACCTAACAATTCTTGAGAAAATTATAAAAATACTATTCACAGATTAACCTCCCCTTTATTACATGTATGAATGACCAAAATGGAAACAGAAACACCCCCAAAATACATAGAGACAACACACTGATTACTTCTATCCATAATTATGGTTCTTTGGGATACTACAAGAAAATCCACATAGTCTAAGCATTTAGTCGATTAAGCACCTGACTTGACTTCAGCTCAGGTCATGATCTCAGGGTTATAAGATTGAGCCCCACATGCTGCTGTGCAGTGGGCATGGAACCTGCTTAAGATTCTCTCTTTCCCTCTCCCTTTACCCCTTCCCTACCCCAGCTCCACACACACTCTCTCTCTCTAAAAAAAACAGAAGTTTTTATCAACTGATGTGTGATGTAATTGTTGTCAATGAACCAAGGCAAACCACTCTGAAACTCATTCTAAAAATGTATTATTAAAAGTTAATCTCTTTGCAAAAGAGCTGAGCTATGAATCTATGACTCATAGACTTGTAAATAGTCACTTTACTTTATTCACCTTAGAAAAGGCCATTGCACAATGAGCCATGGTAAACCACTCTGAAACTCATTCTAAAAGTGTATTATTAAAATTAATTTCTTTGCAAAAGTGTTAAACTATGAATCTGGGAAGTGAATCTTCAAGAAGTGCACATTCTCTCCAACTAGTCTAACAGCCAAGCACCCACCTTGCACTCTCTTGACCTCCCAGACTGCTGAGTGCAGTGGATTTTCATGGCCTAATTTTTCACATTCTTTTTTAGTGCTGAAAATATTTCACTGTCTAGATATACAATTTATTTATACATTCACTGGCTGAAGAGCATCTTGGTTGTTCCTGAATTATGGCAATGATAGAAAAATCTACTATAAATATCTCTGTTTAGGTGTTTTATGGACAGTCTTTAACTTATTCAAGCAATCATCAAGGAATGTGTTTACTGGATCTTATGTTAAGAATGTATTTAATTCTATAAGAAACTTCCAAACTATCTTCCAAAGTGGCTTTACCATTCTGCATTCCCATTAGCAATGAATGTAAGTTCCCATTGCTCCAAATCCTTTTTAGCATTTAGTGGTATCAGTTTTCCAGACTTCTGCCATTCTAGTAAATATACAATGGTATATTTCATTATTGTTTTAATTTGAAATTCCATATATATATATATATATATATATATATATATATATATGAGATTGAGAGAGAGGACATAAACTTTATACCCTTCAAAAAAACTAACACAAAATGCATCATCTACTTAAATGTAAAAACAGAACTATATAAATCCTTGAAGAAAGCACTGGGGGAAAAAAAACCCAAAAGATGACCTTGTGTATGGCAATGAACTTCTATACATAATACCAAAGTTATGATCCATAAAATAATTACTATATGGATTTCATTAAAATTAAAGATTCTGCTCTGGAAAAACCACTATCAATATAATAAAAAAGACAAATTACAAACTGGAAGAAAGTAACTGTAAAAGGCCTATTTTATATTAAAAAGAACTCATCCAAAATATACAAGATTCTCTTAAAATTCAACAATAAGAAAACAAACAACTCAGTTTAAAAATAGGCAAAAGACTGGACAAAGACATCACCAAAGAAAATATATAGATAACAAATCAGCATATAAAAAGAAACATTGTGTCTGGGTGCTCAGTTGTTTTAGTCCATTTGTTGAAAAGACTATCTTTGTTCTGTAGTACTGCCTTTGCTTCTTTGTCAAAAACCAGTTGGCTATATTTATATGGTTCTATTTTTGAGCTCTCCATTCAATTTCACTGATCTATTAGGAAGCATTCAATTGTGCCCTTAAAGAGGTCTACTAACATACTACTTATCTCTGCTCCATAGTCTTATTTATATCACAGTGGATGTCCTTTCAATGTGTATTCAAAGCAACACTGCAGTCCTATCACCTTCCTTCTCTCCAACTGAGTATGTGCTATAGTACCCTAAAGGACTGACCATTTTTCCAATTGGACTTGTGTCTCTGGTCCTGGGTACCTGGAGACTTATTGTTTCCACCTCCATTCAGTTGTCAAATGATGAAAGAAAAATGTTATTTATTTTGCTGCTCTTTCATTGTCCTTTTGAAGCTCAAAAATGTAAATTAAGGAGTTAAGTTACTGAGACAAATGAGACCATTGCACTCAAAAATAAATAAATAAATAAATAAATAAATAAATAAATAACCTTGTACTTCCATTTGGAATAGATGGGTTTCAAATTATTGTAGCTCTCTGAATTTGCATTAGTTGTCCAGAGTGATAAGACTGTGTATCTTCACGGAGACTCCCAGACTTCACAGGGCTCATGTTATGCTACAGGGAGGAAGAGTATTTATCTTTCTGTATTTGCACGTTATCCCCAACTAGTCTAACAGCCAAGCACCCACCTTGCCCTCTCTTGACCTTAAGTAATAGACTAGAACTAAATGATACTCTCAGCAGATGCTGAAAAAAGCATTTGACAAAGTACAGCATCCTTTCTTGACCTAAACTCTTCACACTGTAGGGATAGAGGGTACATACCTCAATATCATAAAGCCATCTATGAAAAACACACAGTGAATGTCACTTTCAATGGAGAAAAACTGAGAGCTTTTCTTCTAAGGTAAGGAACGTGGTAGGGCTATCCACTATCACCATTGCTATTCAACATAGTGCTAGAAGTCCTAGACTCAGCAATCAGACAACAAAAATAAATAAAAGGCATCCGAATTGGCAAAGAAGAAGTCAAACTCTCACTCTTTGCAGATAATATGATACTTTATATGGAAAACCTAAAACACTCCACTCCAAAACTGCTAGAACTCATACAGGAATTCCGTGAAGTGTCAGGATATAAAATCAATGCACAAAAATCAGCTGCATTTCTATACACCAACAAGACAGAAGAAAGAAAAATTAAGGAGTTGATCCCATTTACAACTGCACCCAAAACCATAAGATACCTGGGAATAAACCTAATCAAAGAGGCAAAGAACCTGTACTCAAGAAACTATAGAGTACTCAAGAAAGAAACTGAAGAAGACACAAAGAAATGGAAAAACACTTCCTGCTCATGGATTGGAAGAACAAATATTGTGGTTTTGACTTGAATCTCCCTGATGGCTAATTATGATGATCATTTATTCATACATCAGTTAGCCATTGTATGTCTTCTTTGGAGAAGTTCATGTCTTCTGACCTTTTGTTGACATGATAATCTGTTTTGTGTGTGTTGAGTTTGAGGAGTTCTTTATAGATCTTGGATATCAGCCCTTTGTCTGTAGTGTCATTTGCGAATATCTTCTCCCATTCCGTGGGGTGTCTCTTTCTTTTGTTGACTGTTTCATTTGCTGTGCAGAAGCTTTTGATCTTGAAGTCCCAAAAGTTCATAATCGCTTTTGTTTCCTTTGCAATTGGAACCAATAATCCTAACATTTATGTGGAACCAGAAAAGACCCTGAATAGCAAGGGGAATGTTGAAAAAGAAAACCAAAGTTGGCAGCATCACAATTCCAGACCTCAAGCTCTATTACAAAGCTGTAATTATCAAGACAATATGGTACTGGCACAAAAACAGACACATAGATCAATGGAACAGAATAGAGAGCCCAGAAGTGGACCCTCAACTCTATGGTCAACTAATCTTTGACAAAGTGGGAAAGAATGTCCAATGGAAAAAAGACAGGCTCTTCAACAAATGGTGCTGGGAAAATTGGACAGCCACATGTAGAAGAATGAAACTGGACCATTTCTTTACACCACACACAAAAATAGACTCAAAAGTTCTGAGGGTGAAAGACCTCAATGTGAGACAGGAATCCAACAAATTCCTTGAGGAAAACACAGGCAGCAACCTCTTCGACCTCAGCCACAGAAATTTCTTTCTAGAAACATTGCCAAAGGCAAGGGAAGCAAGGGCAAAAATGAACTGTTGGGACTTCGTCAAGATCAAGAGCTTTTGCATAGCACAGGGATGAGTCAACAAAAGCAAAAGATGGCTGACAGAATGGGAGAAGATATTCGCTAATAACATATCAGATAAAGGGCTAGTATCCAAAACCTATAAAGAACTAATCAAACTCAACACCCAAAGAACAAATAATCCAATCAAGAAATGGCCAGAAGTCAGGAACAGACATTTCTGTAAAGAAGACATCCAGATGGCCAACAGGCACATGAAAAAGTGCTCAACGTCACTCAGCATCAGGGAAATACAAATCAAAACCAGAGTGAGATATCACCTCACACCAGTCAGAATGGCTAAAAATTACAAGTCAGGAAATGACAGGTGTTGACGAGGATGCAGAGAAAGGGGAGCCCTCCTACAGTGTTGGTTGAAATGCAAGCTGATGCAGACACTTGGAAAACAGTATGACAGTTCCTCAAATAGTTGAAAATAGAACTAATCTACAACCCAGCAATGGCACTACTGGGTATTTACCCTAAAGATATAAATGTAGTGATCCAAAGGGGCACGTGCACCTGAATGTTTATAGCAGCAATGTCCACAATAGCCAAACAATGGAAAGAACCTAGATGTCCATCAACAGATGAATGGATAAAGAAGATGTGAGATATATATATATATATATATATATACACACACACACACACATACAATGGAATAATATGTACCCATTAAAAAAAATTTTGCTATTTGCAATGACGTGGATGGAACTAGAAGGTGTTATGCTAAGCAAAGTATGTCAATCAGAGAAAGACAATTATCATATGATCTCTCTGTTATGAAGAATTTGAGAGGCAGGGCAGGGGGTTATGGGAGGCAAGGAAGGAGAAAATGAAACAAGATGGGACTGGAGAGGGAGATAAACCAAAAGAGACTCTTAATTTCAGGAAACAAACTGATGGTTGCTGGGGAGTGGAGTGGGAGGGAGGGAGGGACAGGGTGGCTGGGTTATGGACATTGGGGAGGGTATGTGCTATGGTGAGTGCTGTGAATTGTGTAAGGCTGATGATTCACAGACCTGTACACCTGAAGCAAATAATACATTATACGTTAATAAAAAAATAATAGACTAGAAAATGTTTTCCCTGAGATAAGAACTTTAGATTTCTCAAAACTAGTTTTGGGGTTTGTTGTTTGTTTGTTTGTCATTTCCCTAGATCATTGTGAACTAGGTCTCTGATTCCCCTTGAGTTAAGTAGGGACTATAAGCGCCATTATATAATAAATATACTCTTTGGATGATGATGATACATGAGATAATCATTTGTTACATTTCAGTGCTATGTTAATAAGTAAAAAAACCTCATTTCAGAAATTTATAGCAATGACATTACAGTATGAAAATACATAAAATAAGTATCATTTCATCAAGATTTTTCTTCAAAAACATCAAAAATATAAAAATAAGACATTAATCCCCCAGATTTAATTACATATGAGATATGTAGAATTGATGCAGCAGATCCATTTTATTTAAAATAAATGTGCTGAAGGTTATTTAAAATGTGTTGGCTCTACTTTTCTTGAAGTTTCTAATAAAATGCTCTGAGGAAAAGCATTGAAGAGGCTAGTTTTGAGATAAAGGTAAAATTTTAAGATAGGAGATATAATTAAGAATCATTTCAATTAAATTTAATTTGCAGGATGGCTTACTGTTCTATAAAAAAAAGGGAAAAAAACATGAAACACTCTAGAATACTATGCTGTATTGACATAACTTAACTCTCAGTTGACAAGGATTCAATCAATTAACTATGTCTTTTTTTTTTTTTTTTTGGTTTTTTAAAACTTCATAACTTTTAATGTGATCGTGACATTTTTGCTCCCTCCTCTGTTAGGTGTGAACTCTACTAAAAGTTTATAAAGGTATTTAGGGAGAAACATAATACAATCTTTGTCAACCTAGGCATTTATAGAGGAGGATTTGTGTAACTTAAGTCAATAAAGTCCCTAAAGAAGTAATTGGAACATCTGGAATCGATAATCTCATAAGACAAGTTTCCTCTCTTAAACTTCTCTTTCCTTGTGCTTCCTGCCAGGTTATCCAGCCAATAAGTCTAGCAAGTTATATTTGGTTTGAGGATTGAAGTATTTGTGGAGATTCAGTTGTAAACAGTTTAGGCTAAGCAGGAGATAAACCATTTGAGTATTTAAAGATGGAAGTTGGAAAAAAACTTATTTTATGTGTATTTTTTCAATTACAAAATAAACAGAACCATCATTAGAAATAATAACATTTTAAAAAATTAGTGTTTAAATAAAACAAACATCTATAGAAACAAACTGGATATGAAAAATCAAGATAATGTACTGATTTGATTTATCCCAATGAAGATTCAGTTGTTTTAATACAAAAATGCATTTCACCAAATCTCACAAGTATATTAATATTGAGTTAAAGATTTAAATAAGGAAATTATGAACAAACAAATGAAACAAAATGAGTCCTTTGTTTTCTTTTTTAAACACGGTGTTATTATCTACCCAACTATTCAAACCAGAAACTTGAATCATCCTTGACTCATTTCCTTATCATGAATTTTTCTAAATGCAATAAATACCAATGAGGAGTAGTTCTCTTTGTATTTTGTTTTGGTTTGATTTGGATTCTTGGATTAGTAGACTGCAACGTACAGGAAGGCAGAGTCTCTATTTTTGTTTGTTTGTTTGTTTGTTTGTTTTACTATGCCCTATAATTGTAATAATAGCTGGTATAATTACAAAAAAATGTTGAAAGATAAACTCAGAATGAATGAAAGACCTCAACGTGAGGCAGGAATCTATCAAAATCAAAGAAGAGAACATAGGCAGTAACCTCTTCAACATCATCCACAGTAACTTCTTTCAAGATATATCTCCAAAGGCAAAGGAAACAAAAATGAAAATGGACTTTTGGGACTTCATCAAGATCCAAAGCTTCTGCACAGCAAAGGAAACAGTCAACAAAGCAAAGAGGCAACCCATGAAATGGGAGAAGATATTCACAAATAACACTACAGACAAAGGGCTGATAGCCAAGCTCTGTAAAGAACTCCTCAAACTCAACATCCACAAAACATACTCCCATCAAAAAATGGGCAGGGGCACCTGGGTGGCTCAGCGGGTTAAAGCCTCTGCTTTCGGCTTGGGTCATGATCCCAGGGTCCTGGGATCGAGCTCCACATCGGGCTCTCTGCTCCGCGGAGGGCCTGCTTCCTCCTCTCTCTCCCTGCCTGCCTCTCTTGCCTACTTGTGATCTGTCTGTCAAATAAATAAATAAAATCTTAAAAAATAATAATAATCTCACTCCTGATCTCAAGGGAGAGCTTACAGTGTTTAAAAAAAAAATGGGCAGAAGACATGAACAGACAATTCTTGAAAGAAAACATACAAATGGCTAACAGACACATGAAAAAGTGTTCATCATTAGCCATCCGGGAAATTCAGATCAAAACCACATTTATATACCACCTTACACTGATTAGAATGGCCAAAATGACAAGACAAGAAACATCAAATATTGGAGAGGATGTGGAGAAAGGGGAATCCTCTTACACTGTTGTTGGGAATGCAAGGTGGTGCAGCCACTTTAGAAAACAGTGTGGCGATTCCTCAAAAAATTAAAAATAGAGGGGTGCCTGGGTGGGTTAGGCCTCGGCCTTCGGCTCAGGTTGTGATCTCAGGGTCCTGGGACCGAGCCCCACATCGGGCTCTCTGCTCAGTGGGGAGCCTGCTTCCCCCTCTCTCTCTGCCTGCTTCTCTGCCTACTTGTGATCTCTCTCTTAAAAAAAAAAATTAAAAATAGAGCTACCCTCTGACCTGGCAATTGCACTACTGGGTATTTACCCCCAAAGATACAGATGTAGTGAAAAGAAGGGCCACCTGTACCCCAATGTTCATAGCAGCAATGGCCCACAATAGCCTAACTGTTGAAAGATCCAAGATGCCCTTCAACAGACAAATGGATAAAGAAGATGTGGTCCATATATAGAATGGAATATTACCCAGCCATCACATAGGATGAATAGCCAAGTTTCACATCAACATGAATGGGACTGGAGGAGACTATGCTGAGTGAAATAAGTCAAGCACAGAAAGTCAGTTATCATATGGTTTCACTTACTTGTGGAACATAAGGAATAAAACAGAGGACATTAGGAGAAGGAAAGGAAAAGTGAAGGGAGGGAATCAGAGGGTTAGATGAACAATGAAAACTGTGGACTCTGAAAAACAAACTGAGAGTTTTAGAGGGGAGGAGGATGGGGAGATGGGTGAGCCTGGTGGTGAGTATTAAGCAGGGTACGTATTGCATGGACCACTATGCATTGTACATAAACAATGAATCTTTGAACACTGCATCAAAAACTAATGATCTATTTTCTGGTGACTAACATAACACAATAAATAAAATAAAATAAAACTATCAACATCAAAAAATTGTTGAAAATTTGCTTAAAAATTTGTTGGAATGTTTACAAAAAGGTTTGCAGAATATAATGTCAGGGACATTGTCAATCTGAGAAACATATAATGAAATTAATCTATATTTATCAAGATATGAGAAAAATGCACAAAATTTGTCGCTTTGGCAAAATTATTTGCCCTTTCTAAAATCAAACTTTTGTCACCTGAAAAACAGAAATTACTAATAACATCGACATCACAAAATTAATGTACAAATTATTGGTGCTCAAATACTCTCCTCTCTCTTCCCTCTCTCTATAATAGATCCTCATTAAGGAAAGAATGCAAGAGTAATAGCATAACCAAGAGAAAGTAACACCTTTCTTGGTGGCATGACTAAGGTAGCAGTACCTCACTAGAACAATTAGAATTTGAGTGAAATGAGGCTAAAGGTGAATGAAAAGTGCTCAAAATGTGTCAGAGTATATACTCCAGACTCCAGCCTATTTTCTTTGAAAATAGTTATCTGAGGATGTAGACCCTTCCAGTATAACACCTAAACAGATTCATCATTCAATAGTAACTCAAAGATTGGTGATAGCATCAAGTCTATAGCCTGAAGTGACTGCCACTAAAAGATATAAAAAGATTAATTAAAGTCCCATTACTAACATACTGGGCAATCAACCCAAAATGAGCATTACCTGCTGGAAATTGGGATCTCTACAGATATGACTGAAATAAAGAAAGGAAGGAGAAAGAGCAAAGGTAAAGGAACACATATAATTGTAAAATAAAATATCACTCTTTCTAAGTCTCCTGATTAAACCTGGCATCATATCTTCAAATGAACATAATTAAAATATTTTCACTCTAATAGCAAAGCCTACTTTATTAGCAATTACAATTTAAATGCTTATTCCAAGAGCAGAGGAGATTGTTTATTCATTAGCTACTTTGGATATTTACTTATTAAGAAGTCTCTAAAAAGGATTCTATTCCAAGATGCTTGTCTTGAATAATTGGATTTCCAGAAGAATATAAATTGTCTAGGGTTTTCTTTAACTTAGGAATTCATTAGTTTGAGGAAGAGCAAGATAGTGGAGATGTAGGATACCCTGTTTCAATGGCTCCCCTAAAGTGAGCTAAATATCTACCAGAACACTCTGAAAACCCACGAAGTCAGCTGGAGATGTAATATTATACACTTCTGGATTTCTACAGGGGCAGAAGACGTCATTGGAGAGGTAAAGCAGAGTGTAAACTCTCAGACTGATATCGGAGGATAAACAGAAGGGGGGGGAGCCATCAGAAGTGACACACTGGAAAGTAATACCCCAATATGAAAGTGCCCTGTAGTTGGGGACCAGCATTAACTTGGAGTCTGGTTAAAAGCACTCAAAAAGAGTAAAAGATCATAAGGGGCAACTGGTGGAATTGGGCAGTCATGGGCATGGGCCTAAGTCCATGGACCCAGGATAGCCACCACCAGTGACCACCTGCACCATGTGTGGCAGAGTGTGGTGGAGCTTCCAGTTCCTGGTCCCTGAGCCCCTGACTTTGCACTGCTTACACCACCGCTTGGCTGGGTGCATTGTCACCCACGCATGAGAGAGTCTGTTGTGGGAGCCAGCTGGTGCTCTCTAAAACCACATCCTTTTGTGCTCTGTGCACACTTCATGAACAGGATCAGAGCACACTCCCTCCACCCACACCTGAGAGAGCCTGGTGTGGGCACTAGCTGGTGGTCTCTAGGACCAACCAAAGGTCTGGATGCTCACAACCTGTGCAGGAGAGAACGTGGCAGGATCTCTGGTTGGAATCCCTTAGGAGCGGCAACCTTCTGTGACCTGAGCAACCATGGGATCTGAGCTCACTCTGCATGGGCCTGGTCCCCAGACAGCAGTCCCAGCAAAGGCAGCAACCAGAAGTGCTCTCCCTGGACCAATACCTCTCATGGTTTTAGTAGCATAGAGGTGCAGAGAAAAGTGGGTACCTCGGGCAACCCCTGAGACAGTGGCTGGGGGTGTGCACCATTTGAAGGAGGTTGTGCTGTTCAGCAGAGTTTGCAGAGGGGGAGTCTGTGTGTTCTGGACCACCCAGAGGGGAGTAGACTGAGTCTTCTCTCAGAGGTGGAGGTCTGGGTGCAGTTTGCTTTCCACTGAGCCTCCATAGAGCCACAAAAAGCCACCAAAGAACAAAAACCTCCAGAGAACAAAAGCCTGAAAAAACAGATTGCACAGAGCCCAGCCCCTTGATAGGGGGTAGGATGACTCAACCCAAGCAAGGTTGGCTGTAAAAATGCGGCATGCCTCTCTCCCAGAAGGCAAGCCAAAAGAACAGGAGGACAACCACCACAGGGTCTCCATAAAACTGTAAAACACCAACATCAGGGGAAAACAATATATTAAGCTCCCAGTATTGCCCACAAACCTGTACATTTCATAGATACAATTTTTATCTTTAATTCATTCTCACTATTCTTGTTCTTTCTAATTTTTTCAACCTACTTACCATTACAACTAGAGGTTTAATACAAGATATTCCATAATAAGCTTTTAACTTGAACCTTTTCATACATCTACCTGTTTCTTTTTCTTTTTCTTTCTTTTCTTTTCTTTAAATATACATATATATATAAGCCCTAAGGTAATCCTCTTTCCCTATTCAATATTACTACTACATATAAACCAGTTTTAATCTCCCTTTATCTCTGAAAAGTTGAGTCCATCAACAAAGATATCAAGAAAAACCCAGAAAGAACCAAAATAAGCTTCCTTCCCATATTGAGGATTTATAACAATCCTCCCATATTTTTCTTCTGTCAGTGTTTCTGTGTAGTTATTTTTGTTCTGGTATTATATAAATCTTAACCTTGATGTTTATTTTGACTGGGTTCCCTTTTTCTTTTTTCTTGTCATTTACCTTGTCAGTCTTTTTGTTGTTGTTGTTGTTTTTTCCTTTCTATTTGTTGGTGATTTCTGATTGCTCCAAAGTCTTCCAGAGTGCACCTTGTCTGGATCATGCTTGATGTAACCAGCTATGCATTCCCTCAACCATCTCTCTCCAAAATGACTAGGAGGAAGAACACCCAACAGAGGAAAAATTCAGAGACTGTGCCCTTTCCATCAGAACTATTGGATATAGACATAAATAATATGTCAGAAAGGGAATTCAGGGTAGCAATTATCCAGGCAATGGCTAGGTTGGAGAAAACCCTTAGTGACAACATAGAAACTCTAAGGGTAGAAATGAGAGTTAACCTGGCAGAAGTTAAAAATGCTATCAGTGAAATTCACATAATCTAAATACTCTAACAACTAGGGTAACCAAGGCAGAAGGTAGAATTAGTAATCTAGAGGACAAACTGATAGAGAAAAAGGATCAGGAGGAAGTCTGGAACAAACAGCTTAAAAGCCATGAAAACAGAATTAAGGAAATAAATGATGCCATGAAATGCTCCAATGTCAGAATTATTGGGATTCCTGAGGGGGTGGAGAAAGAGAGAAGACTAGAAGATATATTTGAACAAATTCTGAATGAAAATTTCTCTAGCTTGGGGAATAGGACAAGTGTTCATGTCCTAGAGGCAGAAAACACTCCCCCCAAGATCAATGAGTCTAGAAAGACCTCAGAAACTTAATTTTAAAATTCATGAATCATAATTTTAGACAAGAGGCCCTAAGGGCAGCTAGGAGGAAGAGGTTCCTTACATACAGAGGGAGGTCCATTAGGATAACATCAGACCTGTCCACAGAAACCTGGCAAGCCAGAAAGAGCTGGCAAGACATATTCAGGGCACTAAATGAGAAGAACATGCAGCCAAGATACTTTATCCAGCAAAGATGACATTCAAGTTGGATAAAGATAAAGATAAAGAACTTCCAAGACTGGCAAGGTTTAAAAGAGTATGTGACCACGAAGCTGGTACTCAAGAAATATTAAGGAGGGTTCGATAAAAGAAGAAAGAACCCAAGAGTGTCATAGAACAGAAATTTACAGAATTTCTATAGAAACATAGAACTTGTTTCTATAGAATCAAGGACTTCACAGGCAACATGATGTCAATAAAAACATATCTTTCAATAATCACTCTCAATGTGAACAGCCTAAATACTCCCATAAAACGACACAGGGTTGTAGACTAGATAAAGCCACAGGACCTGTCCATATGCTGTCTACAAAAGACACATTTGGAACCTAAAGATACATCCAGACTGAAAATGAAGAGATGGAGAAGCATCTTTCATGCCAATGGGCCTCAAAAGAAGGCTGGGGTAGCGATTCTCATATCAGATAAATTAGATTTTAACCTAAATACTGTAATCAGAAATTTTAAAAAAAGGACACTACATCATTCTTAAAGGGTCTATCCCCTAAGAATATCTAACAATTGTAAATATTTATGCCCCCAACATGGGAGCAACGAAGTACATAAGCCAAATATTAATCAAGACAAAGAGTCATATTGGTATGAATACATTAATAGTAGGGGATCTTAACACACCACTCTCAGTAATAGATCATCCAAGCGAAAATCAACAAAGAAACAAGAGCTTTGAATGACACACTGGACTAGAGAGACCTCATAGATAAAATGACAGAATATCATTCTTCTCGAGCACACATGGAACTTTCTCAAGAATAAAACACATACTGGGTCACAAATCAAGGCTCAACTGATACCAAAGCACCGCGATTATTACCTGCATATTCTCAGAACACAATGATTGGAAACTAGAATTCAACCACAAAAAAATAGTTTGGAAGGAGTTCAAACACTTGAAAACTAAAGACCACCCTGCTTAGGAATGTTTGGATCAACCAGGAAATCAAAGAAGAACTTAAACATTTCATGTAAACCAATGAGAATGAAGATACATCAGCCCAAAACCTATGGGATATGGCAAAGGTGGTTCCAAGGGAGAAATACATAGCTATCCAAGCCTCCCTCAAAAGAAAGTAGAGAGAGAGAGAGAGAGAGAGAGAGAGATCCAGAATAGTCCATTTCTCTTTACACCTTAAAGAACTGGAGAATCAACAACAAATTAAGCCAACCCCAAACATAAGAAGGGAAATAATCAGGATTGGAGCAGACATCAATGAGATAGAAACTAGAGATACATTAGAACACATGAACAAAACTAGAAACTGGATCTTTGAAATAATCAATAATATTGATAAACCACTGGCCAAACTAATCCAAAAGAAAAGAGAGAGGACCCAAATTAATAAAATTATGTATGAATGGGGAGAGATCAGGATGAGCACCAAGGAAATAGAAAGAAATATCAGAAATTATTATCAAAGTTATATGCCAATAAGTTAAGCAACCTAGGAGAAATGGATGCATTCCTAGAAATGTATAAACTTTCAAGACTGAATCAGGAAGAAATTGACAACCTGAATAGACCAATATCTAGTAACAAGACTGAAGCAGTGATCAAAAACCTCCCAAAAAATAAAAGCCCAGAACCTGGAAGATTCCCTGGGGAATTCTACCAAACATTCAAAGAACAAATAATACCTACTTTCCTGAAGCTCTTTCAAAAAAAAAGAAACAGAAGGAAAATTTCCAGACTCTTTCTATGAAGCCAGTATTACCCTGATCCCCTGACCAGGCAACAGCCCTATCAAAAGGAGAATTTCAGACCAATATCCCTGATGAATATGGATGCCAAGATTCTCAACAAGATCCTAGTTAAGAGGACCCAACAGTACATTAAAAAGATTATCCACTATGACCCGGTGGGATTTATCCCTGGAATGCAAGCATGGTTCAACATTCACAAATCAATCAATGTGATAGAACAAATCAATAAGAGAAGAGAGAAGAACTGCATGGTCCACTCAAATGATGCAGAAAAAGCATTTGGCAAAATCCAGCATCTGTTCCTGATGAAAACTCTTCAAAGTATAGGGATAGAGGTAACATTACTCAACTTCATAAAATCTATCTATGAAAAACCCACAGCAAATATTCTCAATAGAGAAAAGCTGAGAGCCTTCCCATTGAGATCAGGAACATGATAAGGATTCCCACTCTCACCACTCTTGTTCAACATAGTACTAGAAGTCCTAGCAACAGCAATCAGACAACAAAAACAAATAAAAGGTATTAAAATTGGCAAAGAAGAAGTCAAACTCTCTCTCTTTGCAGGTGACATGATACTTTATGTGGAAAACCCAAAAGACTCCACGTCCAAACTCCTAGAACTCACACAGCAATTCAGTAATGTGGCAGGATACAAAAAATCAAAGCTCAGAAATCAGTTGCTTTCTTATACTCTAACAATGAAAATGTAGAAAGGGAAATTTGAGAATTAATTCCATTTACTATAGCACCAAGAACTATAAGATACCTGGGGAAAACCTAATCAAAGAGTTAAAGGATCTGTACTCAAGGAACTACAGAACACTCATAAAAGAAATTGAAGAAGGCACAAAAAGATGGAAAAGCATTCCATGCTTATGGATCAGAAGAATAAACATTGTTTAAATGTCTAAACTGCCTAGAGCAATCTATCCTAGTCAAAATTTCACTGGCATTTTTCAAAGTGCTGGAGCAAACAATCCTAAAATTTGTATGGAACCAGAAGAGAGCCTGAATTGCTAAGGAAATGTTGAAAAAGAAAAACAAATCTGAAGGCATCACATTGCCTGATTTCAAGCTTTACTACAAAGCTGTAATGACCAAGATAGCATGGTACTGGCAGTGGAATAGACTCAAGAGCCCAGATATGGACCTGCATCTTTATGGTCAAATAATCTTTGACAAAGCAAGAAAAAATATCCAGTGGAAAAAAGACAGTTTCTTCAAAAGAAACAAGATGGGATTGGGAGGGAGACAAACCATAAGTGAGTCTTAATCTCACAAAACATACTGAGGGTTGCTGGGGGGAGGGGGTTGGGAGAGGAGGGTGGGGTAATGGACATTGGGGAGGGTATGTGCTATGGTCAGTGCTGTGAAGTGTGTAAACCTGGCGATTCACAGACATGTACCCCTGGGGATAAAAATATGTTTATATAAAAAAATAAATAAATAAATATATTTTAAAAAAAGACAGTTTCTCCAATAAATGGTGCTGGGGAAATTGGACAGCTATATATAGAAGAATGAAACTCAACAATTCCCTTACACCATACACAAAAAGAAACTCGAAATGGATAAAAGACCTCAACTTGAGGCAGGAATCTATGAAAATCATAGAGGAGAACATAAGTAGTAATCTCTTCAACATTGGCCACAGCAACTTCTTTCAAGACATATCTCCAAAGGCAAAGAAAACAAAATAAAAAATGAGCTTTTGGGACTTCATCAAGATCCAAAGCTTCTGCACAGCAAAGGAAACAATCAACAGAACAAAGAGGCAAACCATGGAATGGGAGAAGATATTCGTAAATGACACTACAGACAAAGGGCTGATATCCAAAATCTATAAAGAACTCCTCGTACTCAACACTCAAAAAACAGATAGTCACATCAAAAAACATGCAGAAGACATGAACAAACACTTCTGCAAAGAATACATACAAATGGCTAACAGACACATGAAAAAATGTTCATCATCATTGGCCATCAGGGAGTTTCAAATCAAAACCACACTGAGATACCACCTTACACCAGTTAGAATGGCCAAAATTAACAAGACAATAAACAACATGTTGGAGAGGATGTGGAGAAAGGGAAACCCTCTTATACTGTTGGTGGGGATGCAAATTGGTGAAAACAGTGTGGAGATTCCGTAAGAGATAGAAATAGAGCTTCCCTATGACCCTGCAATTGCACTATTGCACAATTGCACAATTGCACCTCAAAGATACAAACGTAGTGAAAAGAAGGGCCATATATATGCCAATGTTCATAGCAGCAATGGCCACAGTCACCAAACTGTGGAAAGTGCCAATATGCCTTTCAACAGATGAATGGATAAAGAAGATATGGTCCTTATATATATGAAGTATTATCCCTTCATCACAGAGGATGAATAGACAACTTTTGCATCAACATGAATGGAACTGGAGGAGATTATGCTGAGTGAAATAAGTGAAGCAGAGAGAGTCAATTTTCATATGGCTTCACTTACTTGTGGAGCATAATGAATAACATGGAAGACATTGGGAGAAGGAGACGAGAAGTGAGTTGGGGGAAATTGGAGGGAGAGACGAACCATGAGAGACTGTGGCCTCTGAAAAACAATCTGAATGTTTTTGAGGGGCGGGGGGGAGGTTGGGTAAGCCTGGTGTTGGGTATTATGGAAGGCACGTATTGCAGGGATCACTGTGTGTGATGCATAAACAATGAATCTTGGAACACTGAAATAAATTAAATTAAATAAAAGAAAAATAAGATAAAATCTTAAAAAAGAAAAAAAAAAGAAATTCATTAGTTTGGCTAAAGTGATGTAATATAAATTCTGATTAATTAATGAATACCAATACTGTTTTATGAAAATTAGTACTAATTTTGATCCAAGTGTGTCGTCCCTATGTTTATTTTTTTAAACCTTAGGGTTTGAGAAACTTTATTTTTTTACTATTGAATGTATTTATTTTTCTTAAAGGCTTTTGTTTAAATTTCAGTTAGTTAAGAGGAAGTTGCTATGGCTAATGTCAAAGAGGAGACTGCCTGTGCTTTCCTCTAGGATTTTTTTTTTTGTAAGATTTTATTTATTTATTTGACAGACAGAGATCACAGGTAGGCAGAGAGTCAGGCAGAGAGAGAGGGGGAAGCAGGCTCCCTGCTGAGCAGAGATCCCGATCCCGATGTGGGGCTCAATCCCAGGACCCTGGGATCATGACCTGAGCGGAAGGCAGAGGCTTAACCCACTGAGCCACCCAGGTGCCCCTCCTCTAGGATTTGATGGTTTCCCATCTCACATTTAGGTCTCATATATTTTGAATTTAATTCTTGTATATGATGATAAGAGCATGATTCAGTTCATTCTTTTGCATGTTGCTGTTCAGTTTTTCCAACATCACTTGTTGAAGGAGACTGTCCTTTCAGCATTGGATATTCTTCCCTGCTTTGTCAGAGAACAATTAATCATATAGTTTGGGGTTCATTTATGGGTTTTCTACTCTGTTCCATAGACTTGTGTGTGTATTTTTGTGTCAGTACTATACTCTTTTCATTATTACAGCTTTGTAATATAACCTGAAGTATGGAACTGTGATTCTTCCAGCTTTGCTGTTCTTCAATATTGCTTTGGTTATTCAGGGTCTTTTCTGGTTCCATACAAATTTTTGGATTGTTTTTTTTTAGCTCTGTTAGAAATGATGGTGTTATTTTGATAGGGATTGTGTTAATTGTTGTAATTTCTTGGGTACTGTAAACATCTTAACAATATTTGTTCTTCCAATCCATGAGGATGAAGTATTTTTTCCATTTCCTTATGTCACCATCAATTTCTTGCATCAGTGTTATATAGATTTCAGGGGGCACATCTTTTACTTCTTTGGTTAGGTTTATTCCTAGGTATCTTATTATTTTGAGTGCAATTGTAGATAAATTTTTTTGAAATTTTCTCTTCTCCTTCATTATTCATGATAGAAATGCAACAGATTTCCATATATTGATTGTGTATCCTGCAATTTTATTGAATTTGTGTATCAGTTCTATTAGGTTTTCAGTGGAGTGTTTTAGGTTTTCTATATATGCTATCACATCATCTGCAAATAGTGGAAGTTTTACTGCTTTCTTGCCAATTTAGATACTTTCTTTTCCTTTCGTTGTCTGATTGCTGTAGCTAGGATTTCCAGAAATATATTGAATAAAAGTGGTGAGAATGGACATCCCTGTCTTGTTCCGAATCTCTCAGTTTTTCCCCATTGAAGATGATGTCTCCTATGTTTTTTTTTTTTTATATAACCTTTAGTATGTTGAGGTATGTTTCCTCTAAACCTACTTTGTTGAAGGTTTTTATTAAGAGTGGGTATCTTACCTTGTCAAAAGTATTTTTTCCCTGAATCTATTGAAAAGATATTATGCTTTTTATCTTTTCTTTTATTAATGTGATGCCCCATGTTGATTGATTTGTGAATATTGAACCACTTTGCAAGCCAGGGTAACATCTATTAGGTCATGGTGAATGATCTTTTTAATGCATTATTGGATTTGGTTTGCTAGTATTTTACTGAGACTTTCTGCAACCATGTTCATTAGGGATTTTTGTTTGTAATTCTCGCTCTCTTCTTTTTTGAGTAGTCTCCAAGCATAGTCTAGAGCCCATCATAGGGCTTAAAATCATGACCCTGAACTCAAGAACTGAGCTGAAATAAACAGTTGGACGCTTAACCAACTGAGTAACCCAGGAGCTCCTGTAGTTCTCTTTTTTAATGGAGTCTTTATCTGGTTTTGGTATCAAGGTAAAGCTGGCTTCCGAGAAAAAAATTGGAAATTTTTCTTGTTTTCTAATTTTTTGAATAGTTGGAGAATAAGTATTAACTTTTCTTTAAATGTTAGGTAGAATTCACGTGTGAAGCCATCTGTCCCTGGACTTTTGTTTGGAATTTTTTTGTTTATGTTCAAATCCATAAAACCTAGTTGTCACTGTTAGTTAATGAAAGGCACTTGTAGGGATTTGGTCTGTTTAAATTGCTTTTTATTTCTACTTATAGTCAAGAGAGTTCAATGGGATCATCGATATTGTCTTTAATAAACTTAGAAAATGCTTTGGTTTTAGATCCCCGAAGTATTTTAAGAGATACTTTGGGGGTGGAATATCTGTCAAAAAGTTGAACAAAATGATATGGCAGTTTTATAAATTTGAAATAAATTCGAGAATATATAGTTTAGGGTTTTCATCAAATTTTTGCAGAATAGGGACACCTCAGTGGCTCAGTTGGTTAAGCGACTGCCTTCAGCTCAGGTCATGATCACAGAATCCTGGGATCAAGTCCCGAATTAGGCTCCCTGCTTGGTGGGGATCCTGCTTCTCCCTTTCCCTCTGGTGCTCCCCCATTTGTGTTCTCCTGCTCTCTCTTTGAAAAATAAATAAAATATTTAAACATTTTTTTGCATAGTAGAAAATCATTAATAAATTGTTACATTAAGTAGAGGCCATTTTTAGTATGCTTTCAAGTTTTAGAGAAGTTTTATCTTAGAACAGTTTATAGAATTATTGCAAAGATTATATAGTTCCCTTATATCCCACACTAAGTTTTCTCTATTATTAATATCTTGTATTAGAATGGTATTTCTAAATTTACTTTAAAGTTAACTTTGATCATCTGGCCTGACAAAGTATTATAGGTTTTTCCACAGTAAAGTTAGTCTCCCCCCGCCCCCCCAATTGCATACTGTGCTCTTTGGAAGAGAGCCAGTAGGTACAACCCCACATAAGTAATACCCCACCTCCTTCAGGGAAGAGTAGCTACATAAAGTACTTAGACATCTTTTACACTAGACATTTGTCTACTCTCTTGTACTTTTAAATTTATTCAATTATTTGTTATAAGGACTCAGATTATAGATTTGTATTTTCAGTTATAATCCAATATCACCTTATTTATTTCTTTCCTCAAATTTTTCCAGATTTGGCATTTGAAAGATCTTGTAGTTAGATCCTGTATCTGATATATCATCACCATTGTGTATGTTTATTTTTGTTGTTCTTTTGAGCACTTTTCCTTTTCTAACATTACAAGAGCATGCACACTTATCTTTTGCATACCTGTTTAGTCCCAGAATAAATTATTTCTCCAGAGACCTGTTTCCTTTTTCAGGAAATGACATTAGAATTCAAAATCTGGATGCTAAGTGTACTTGTCCCTATTGGGTATCAATTATTCTAGGCCTTCTCCATTGACATAGCAAGGATTTATATGTATGTATCAACCTGAATATATACACATATCTTAAAATATATTTATTTGTAACTAATTTATATTTACATTAAGCTAACTATGAGTTCATACTAATGTCTGCACTCTAATTCATTACTCATAGATCATTTTAGTCTCTTCTTGTTCCTTATCAACAATCTCCCAATACAAGAATGAGAAATCCAAATCTTATCACCAGCTATCCATTAACTCACTTGTTAAATTCCAGGTATGTATACAATAGTTTCAAAATTGTTAATTCATAAACCTGTGGAAATGAGCTTCAATAACTAGACTATATGAACAATCCCTTGTTCCCATAGACTTAATAGACTTACAAAAATGCACTAATTTCCAAAGTTACTTATTTCAGCATAATACTTTCATGCTGCCTTCATGTGGAATTATTTCTGATATTTGTACGACATTTATTTTCTCGTATCTTTACTCCATACATTGTATGAATACACCACCATTTATTTCCCCATTTCCCCATTTAAGGATACCTTGGTTGCTTTTAGATTTGGATGGTTATGAGCAAAGCTTCAATAAACATTTCTGTGTATGTTATTGCGTGGATATAGGGTTTCAAACCAGTTGGTAATTACTTAGAAATGTGATTGCTGAATTATATGGCAAGACTTTGATTAACATTGTAAGAAACTTAAACTGGCTTCCATAGCAGTTGTATCACTGTGCATTCCCATCAGCAATGAATTAGAGTTCCTATTGCTTCATATCCTCCCCAGAAATGGCATTTTCGAGTTTTTGGTTTTGGTTTTGGTTCTTTGCCATTTTAATATGTATGTAGTGTCTTATCACTGTCGTTTTAATTATAATTTCTTAATAACAAATGATGTGGACTATCTTTTCATTTGGAAGCTAAAAACAGAAGTTGCTTTGGTTCTAACAAATTAGTGTAGCTCATCCCAGATTGAGTTTATAAAGGATTTCATTAATAGCACTTTAAACCTGATTGGATAAGAATTTTGTTTTTGTTTTTGTTTTTGTTTCAAGGTTTTATTTAATTTGAGTTATTTAAGAGATAGTGTAATATTGGTTTCAGGAGTAGAACTTAGTGATTCATCACTTGTATACAACACGCAGTACTCATCACAAGTGCTGTCCTTAATAACCATCATCCCTATTTAGCCCACCCCCCACTAGACTTCCCTTCCATTAATCCTCAGTTTGTTCTGTATAGTTAAGAGTCTCTTATGGTTTGCCCCCTCTCTCTGCCCCCACTTGTCTATGTTCATAAATTCCAAATATGAGTGAAATAGTATGGTATTTGTCTTTCTCTGATGGACTTATTTCACTTAACCTACACTCTAGTCCATCCATGTTATTACAAATGACAATATTTTATACTTTTGATTGCTCAATAATATTCCATTGTGTATGTGTGTGCGTGTGTGTGTGTGTATCACATCTCCTTTATCCATTCATTCATCAGTTGATGGACATTTCAGTTCTTTCCATAGTTTGGCTATTGTTGATAATGCTGCTATAAATGTCAGTGTGCATGTGTCCCTTCAAATCACAATTTTTTTTTTTTTTATCCTTTGGGTAAATAGCTAGTAGTGCAATAGCTGGGTCATAGGGGAGTTTTATTTTTAACATTTTTAGGAACCTCTATATTGTATTCCTGAGAGGCTGCATGAGTTTGTATTACCAGGAACAGTGTAAGAGGGTTCCCCTTTCTTCACATCTTTGCCAACATCTGTTGCTTCCATCTCAATAATTGTAGCCATTCTGACAGGTATGAAGTGATATTTCACTGTAGTTCCATTTGTATTTCCCTGATGATGAGCAATGTTCAGTATCTTTTCATATGTCTGTTAGCCATCTATATGTCTTCTTTGGGAAAATGTCTGTTAATGTCTTCTGCCCATTTCTTTTTTTTTTTAATTTTTTTAAATTTCTTTTCAGCGTAACAGAATTCATACATAGTTTTACACCACACCCAGTGCTCCATGCAATGAGTGCCCTCCACAATACCCACCACCAGGTGCCCCCAACCTCCCACCCCCCGCCCCTACAAAACCCTCAGGTTATTTTTCAGAGTCCATAGTCTCTCATGGTTCATCTCCCCCCCAATTTCC